>CM054060.1:381597156-381757156 GCA_028641055.1 Alopecurus myosuroides
GGCGGGAAATATCAAGGCGGCAATGACTGTAGGGCTAAAAGATCAGCTCGTTGAGGCTTCATATGAGAAGCTAAAAATACTTCACAAGCCGCTCTATGAGTACGGTTTTGCAACGAGACGGTTGTAAGCCTGTTGTTTGGTGATTTTCAGCAGTGTCCTTTGCAATTGGAGGTGGTAGAATTGTGGGTCTTCATTTTTGTGGTTCTTTTCGAGTATTGTGTCTCGACGTTAAGGGTGAGAAGTTAGGTCTGACCTGCATTGGTCGTAACTGGCAATGGCAGATTTCCTCTTCATTGTTGAAGGTATTGCTTGGATATCTCAGACTCTCTCCGGGGTGAAAACACATGATCTATTTGGATTGGGCAACGAAAGCGCTAGTGCACTGTTCCCTTCCCGGTGTCGCTTATAGAGAACTGCATATGCATTCCGGTGTTGTCAATGGTGGTGGTTTGGTACTATTGTTGTGAGTCATTGATCATTGTGGCGGGTCATTTTTATTTCTTTTTGTTTTATATTTTCTGTTATATGCATCCTTATTTTCTAGACGTGTTATGGACATCATGTTGGTGAACAGACCGGGTGTAACTGGTGTCTTCTGTATATTAATATATCCCTTTTATTGAAAAAAAAGAGATCATAGGCATGATGTTCTTTCAGGATTGAACGGATTACACGTTGTTTCAGTATTGTAAAATTATTACTTCACTAGTTGCAAAAATAATTCAAAATAAATAGCAACATGGAACTATCATAACTATATGCACGTAAAAGTAAAGGATGTTTGAAGCCTTCTTAGGTTATAAATTGTTTACACAGTGGGAACATGACATATAGATAACACTAGTATATAGTAGATCAAAACCACAGAAATATCGATAAAATACAATGCAGAAACTTGTAGAAGTAGAGAAAATAAATTTCCACAAGCCACATGAAAGGGAATGAATTCAAGGTGCTACTATTGTTCATACACTATCATGTTGATTGATACGTCTCCAACGTATCTATAATTTCCGATGCTCCATGATGATATTATGCCAATTGCTACATGTTTTCTCTCTTCTTTATAGTACTTTTACATGTTTTCCGGGACTAATCTATTAACAAGATGCCACAGAGCCAGTTCCCTGTTTTCTGCTGTTTTTAGTTTCAGAAAAGTTGTTCTGGAAATATTCTCGGAATTGGAAAATTCGACAGCCAGAAATCTTAGAAGTCTCGGAAGCTTCCAGAGTCCCGAAGAGCCCCGAGGGGGGCCACAGGGTGGCCACACCAAGGGGTGGCGCGGGTCCCACTTGGTCGCGCCACGTGGTGGTGTGGGGCCCCCAGGGCTCCACCGCCTTTGCCCTTTCGCCTATTTATACTCCTCCGAGGGAAAACCCTAAAAATATCGACCTTTTCCACAAAATACATCTGTAGCTCCGCCGCCGCCACCGACAAGTTTCGGGGGGACAAATCTCTGTTCTGACACCCTACCGGGACGGGGAAGTGCCCGCGGAACCATCTCCACCGACTCCACCACAATCTCCATCGTCGTTGCTATCTCCTATCACGAGGAGGGATTAGTTCTCCCACGAGGCTGAGTGATCTACCGGTAGCTATGTGGTTCATCTCTCTCTCCCATGGTGTGATCTATATGTGATCGTGAGCTTTGTAATCTATTTGAATTTTTATATGTTACTCTTCATCTTTTGCTACTCAAGTTCTTTATTAATATGAACTTTGGAGTCTCCTTGTCCCACGGTGTGAAGGTGACAGTGTGCACATCGTGTGTGTCTCCTGTATGAATTGTGGTGTTTGTATAGTACCATCTAGGTCGCTCATAGTGACAGCGTGGGGTTAACTATACATGGGAATGCTTACTTTAAGGAATGCTTTTTGCAGCCCTACGCAATGATTAGTGTTCGTTATTTTTTATGAGATCTCCGTAAACATTTTGATCACGGTGTAAAGGTGACAGTGCGTGCACCATGTGGTTTAGCATTATATTTATATTTTGTGTTGGATAACCCTATGAAATTGTGGTGTTTGCGTGGAACCATCTAGGTCCCATGGTGATAGCATGGGGGTTATTTGGTTCGGAAAGTTCTTACTCTGAGGAGTGCTGTTAAAGCCCTACGCATGGATTGGTGTTGTTATTTGACCGGAGAGTGGTTAAGAGTAGCATCATGAAGAGAAGATATCTAATTATTCAATTATGTGATCCTTATTGAGAGTGTCTACTAGTGAAAATAGGATCCCTAGGCCTTATTTCCAAGCATTGAAACACCGTTTTCCGCCTGTTCTGCTACATGTTTGCTTGCTTGCATTTTTATTTCATATTGCTATTATCACTTATTATCATCCATATTACTTGCATTTTACTTTATCTTCGCCTAACTAGTGCACCTATACAACTGACAATTGTATTATGTGTGTTGGGAACACAAGAGACTTATTGTATCTTGATTGCAGGTTTGCTTGAGTGGGATTTCGTTGACCTCTACCTCCATGAGTGGGTTATACTTAAATGTGTTTTATATTTTCTTCTTGATGCTTTCTTATTGTGCTTCAACTCTTATTCTTATGTGAGCATCTTTTAAAAATAATTGTGCCTAGCTGAAAGGCATTAAAACAAAAGCACTTCCGGGAGACAATCCGTTTTATTTCTCTGTTTTCAACCCGTTTTCCGTTGTTTATTTTTGTTTTATTTGCACCTGGGTGTTGTCTATTTCCTTACAAACCCTCTTTTATCTTTTATTTTGTGTCTTTGTTGAGCCAAGTAAAGCCTCTAGTAGAAAGTTGAGACTATATTTCGGATTTCGGATTTCTGCGCAGAAAACAGATTTCTGCTGTCCACTGTTAAGTTCGTATAAAATCACAGAAAATTAAAAATGACCTGAGTTTTTTTGTGCGGGCTATATGCGCAACTTTTCTTAGTTGACCAATTTTTTATTTAAACAACAGAGGATTTTCGAAAAAAATCCTCTTTACCTGCTGTCCTTTTTTGAAAGATTTCTGCCATCTTAATCTCTTTCTTTTGGTGTTCTTTTGAGAAAAAGAGTTTTGAAAGAAGTTGTGACAGTAGCTAACGTGTTTATGAGTGTTAGGATTGTGTTGAAACTGAACCATGTGAATTTATTATTTCGATTTGCACTAACGTTGCTAATGAAGATTGTGAGAAGTTCGGTGTGAAGGAAGTTTCCAAGGGTCAAGAGAAGAGTATGATATGATGTGATCAAGAAGAGTAAAAATCCTAAGCTCGGGGATGCCCCGGAGGTACATCCCAGAAAATTCCAAGAAGACTCAAGAGTCTAATATTGGGGATGCCCAAGGCATCCCCTTCTTCATCAACAATTTATCAGGTCACTTCTACTGAAACTATATTTTTATTCAGTCACATCTTATGTGCTTTACTTAGAGCGTATTTTATTTTTTGCTCTTAGTTTGTTTAGTGTTCTTTGATGTAGTTTATGGTAGGATCTTATCATACTTGTGTGGGAGAGAGACATGCTCCGCTTTCATTGCTTAGAACACTCTAGTTTTCATTCTTATTGTTCTGTGAGTGTTCACTTTTTGCTAGTATTACGTTTAGCCTTTGTTTTCATGCATCTCTTATTCAGAGCTGTTAGTTTTAGTATTGTTATGTGAGTACTCTCATGTTTTCTTGTTGTATCATGTAGAGAATTTTTGTTAAAACATATTTTGTATGGTGCTTGTTGGGAAAAGAAACTGCTACTTGAGATAAAATTTATAACGGTGCACGTAGAAGCTTGTATAGACTGTGGCTAGAATTTTTTCATTCCATGCTAAATTTTATTTTAGTTTTAAAGCCTTGTGGTTATTGAGTAGCATTAATAGCCTCAAATAGCTGAGAATGTTTAATATGCCATTGAAAGAATCACGAGTTGTTCCTGTCATGATAAAGCATAGATTTGTGGTATTCTCCTTTGAATGTTTTATTTGGTTGACTTGGCGCATGCTCACACCATGTTTATGACTATGAACCAGTCACGAATAGCCTCCATGATCACATAGTTTTTGAACTTGTGATACCACTTATGCTTTGATTGATGATGTTTATGTCGCTATGCAGGATTATGGCTCTTATGCTCTCTTGATTTTTCGCTCCCAGTCTTTTGCTAGCCTCCACCTGTACTGAGTATGGAATTCTACTTGTTCATCCAACTTCCTAAAACCAAAGTTTTCCCATTTTGTCCATCATACCTACCTACATGTGGTATTTCACTGCCAGTCCAAGTAAATTTCCCATATGCTACCTTTAAAACTTACAAAATTACACATGTTTTATGTTCCTGTTTTTGCTCATGAGGACGTCAATAGAGAAATTTATCTCACTTGTTGATTGGATTTCACACCATGGACTAGTGGATTCATCCGCTTATCCAATTGACAGAAGAGCTGGCAGCGGGGTGCCCATCCCTAAATTAACACACACAAAAACTCTTCACTATTTTTGCCCCTTATTTATCAGTCAAAGCATAATTGTGTAAACAAAAGAGAAAGAGGGATGACCTTCTACACCAGTTGCGTCCTTCATATGGGAGACGCTCTTGTGAAATCTAGTTGTCTTGTGACGTACTGTATTTTCTGTTTATCATTCATTGACATTAGCATACACCTCTCCTAAAATATAGACACTCCTCCATGCTATGTGATTGTTTGCATGCACCCGAGGATTCGGTTAGCCATGGTTTGTGAAAGATGGATGGGAGGAGTGTGAAACTTTTAATACCTCTGTTTAATAAAATAAAAGTTTTAGCACATGAGTGATCCCTGCTTCCCTCCGCGACGTGCCTTTCTTTTACTTTTATGTTGACTCTCCATCTTCTAACTTTATGCATAGTTGAGAGAGCATTTTCCCATAAACATCAGTTGATTCATAAAGTGTTATTGCTTGTTCTCCAACTATTTGTTCTAGTCTTCCTCGCGAACTTTGAAGGTGTCCTAGCATTTATGTTTTGTCCCACTCTTAAGGACTTGCGAAATACCACATTGCCATGCTTTCTTTATGCTTGAAACAATCGTATAACTTTCAATGCATTATTATCCATGATCCTTTATTTGATATACTCGTCATGATGCAAAGTGATTGCTACGCTTTATTATGAAAGTTCTATTTATCATGTTTGTGTTTAAATTTATGTGATCTCATCTTACATATGATTTTACATTATAATGATCAAGTTTATGTTAGTAGCATGTCACCTCAGAAATTATTGTGTTTAATCGTTTACCTACTCGAGGATGAGTAGGAAGTAAGCTTGGGGATGCTTGATACGTCTCCAACGTATCTATAATTTTTGATGATCCATGATGATATTATGAAAATTGCTACATGTTTTCTCCCTTCTTTATAGCATTTTTACACGTTTTATGGGACTAACCTATTAACAAGATGCTATAGAGCCAGATCCCTGTTTTCAGCTATTTTTAGTTTCAGAAAAGTTGTTCTCGAAATATTCTCGGAATTGGAAAATTCGAAAGACTGAAGTCTTATAAGTCCCGGAAGCTTCCAGAGTTCCGAAGAGCTCCGGAGGGGGGCCACAGGGTGGCCACACCATGGGGTGACGCGGGTGCCCCTAGCCGCGCCACCTGGTGGTGTGGGGCCCCCAGAGCTCCACCGCCTTTTCCCTTTCGCCTATTTATACTTCCCCGAGGGAAAATACGTCCGTAGCTCCGCCGCCGCCACAGACAAGTTTCGATGTACATATCTCTGTTCTGGCAACCTGCCGGGATGGGGAAGTGCCCCCGGAACCATCTCCATCGACTCCACCGCCATCTCCATCGCCGTTGCTGTCTCCTATGACGAGGAGGGAGTAGTTCTCCCACGAGGCTGAGGGCTCTACCGGTAGATATGTGGTTCATCTCTCTCTCCCATGGTGTGATCTATATGTGATTGTGAGCTTTGTAATCTATTTGAATTCGTAGATGTTACTCTTCATTTTTTGCTACTCAAGTGCTTTATTAATATGAACTTTGTAGTCACCTTGTCCCGTAGTGTGAAGGTGACAGTGTGCACATCGTGTGTGTCTATTCTATGAATTTTGGTGTTTGTCTATTACCATCTAGGCCGCTCATAGTGACAGCGTGGGTTTAACTAGACATGGGAATGCTTACTTTAAGGAATGCTTTTTGCATCCCTACACAATGATTAATTTTCGTTATTTGTTATGAGATCTCCGTAAACACTTTGATCACGGTGTAAATGTGACAGTGTGTGCATCGTGTGGTTTAGCATTATATTTATATTTTGTGTTGGATAAACCTATGAAATTGTGGTGTTTACGTGGAACCATCTGGGTCCCATGGTGATAGCATGGGGTTTACTTGGTTGGGAAAGTGATTACTATGAGGAGTTCCGTTAAAGCTCTACGCATGGATTGGTGTTGTTATTCGACCGGAGAGTGGTTAAGAGTAGCATAGTGAAGAGAAGATATCTAGTTATTAAATTATTTTTTATCATTGTTGAGAGTGTCCACTAGTGAAAGTAGGATCCCTAGGCCTTATTTCCAAGCATTGAAACGCCGTTTTCCTCATGTTCTGTTAAAAGTTTGCGTGCTGCCTTTTTTATTTCAGATTGCTATTATCACTTATTATCATCCATATTACTTGCATTTTACTCACTCTTCGCCGAACTAGTGCACCTATACAATTGAAAATTGTATTAGGTGTGTTGGGGACACAAGAGACTTCTTGTATCTTGATTGCAGGGTTGCCTGAGAGGGATATGTTTGACCTCTACATCTCTGAGTTCGATAAACCTTGGATGGTCCACTTAAGGGAAACTTGCTGCTGTTCTACAAACCGCTGCACTTGGAGGCCCAACACTGTCGACAAGAATAGAAGCGTGCATAGACATCATTGATGCATACATTTTTCATAGTGTTATCTTTCTTCCGCTGGTTGATACATGTCCCGACCTTATGCGATCCTTGAATTGTACGTTTTGTTGAACAAACTTTAATAAGCCAATAAAAGTCTGTATGCATCACTTTGATGCAAAGGTGAGGCTTATCCCCTTTTCGAAGAAAAAAAATGTAACCTAATGAGCAGGCACAAACGTATGCAACATGGAAGGTAGGGGTTTCAATGCATATAGGATGTTTGAGGAGTTAGAGAGAGAAGCGACCTCACCACTATAAGGAACAAGAAGAGTACTAACAAGGAAATGAACTGGCAATAAGGCAATAGAAGGATGGACGGCGAGAAGCAGAAAGTGCAACCATTAGATGCAAGCATAATTAAACGAGATATTTAGAAAAAAAAATCCATAGTTGTAATAGTTTCAGTTTAACGACTTAGCGGTGATACAACATTATGAATAGATAAACAAACCCACCTACTTTCCGTATATAAAATATTTCAAAATAGTATGCAACGATAAATATAAAAAATGAAGAAGATGCACACTAATACAATGGCATCAGACAAGACATGTGATACTTGTCTCACGTATCTATAATTTTTTTACTGTGTCATACTTGTTTTGTACCATTGCTACACAGTATTATTAAAAAAACCTATAGGTGGATTCATGCTAGTGACAAACAAATTGAAAAGTGCGCCATTAGTGTGGTGCCAGGGTGTGCATCCCAGAGTATTATGAGTCCGGGCAACATCCTCGATAAACCTTGATGACTCACGTTGGTAGACCCCAAGTGCAAGGTGTGAAGAGTGCAAGAGCAAGTTTTCCCTCAGAAAAGAAACCAAGATTGAATCGACCAGTAGGAGGACAAGCAATCTCTGAAGGTTGATGCAGCTCGGATGGCAGGACGCATTGCCAATTCAGTAGCAACGTGGAACCTACAGAACACAATCAAATTACTTTGCCCCAACGTAGCAGTGAGCTTGTCAATCTCACCAGTTTTGCTGAATACAAAGAGATTAAACGTATGTGTGGAGAACAGTAGGAAAATAGTAGGAACAGTATGAGATCAGTATGATAGGAGTAGATGATTTATCAGTACGAGGAAAAAGGACCGGGGTCCATAGTTCACTGGTGGTGTATCTCCGAGAAAGATAAATAACATATGTGGTGAACAAATTACAGATGGGCAATTGACAGAAATGAAGGCTGAACCAAAGTGCATATGCAAGACATAAAGATTACTATGTGATTGGTGCAGACATTACAACAAAATACATAGACTGTTATCCAACTGCATCTATGACTAATAATCCATCCTCCGAATATCATCCGAACAAACGTTGGGTATTAAGTTGCAAGCAACAGATAATCGTAGTAAGCAAAGTATGTAACGTAAACAATAACATCATCCTTAGACAAAGCATTGTTGTTTTCTTCCTAATGGCAACAACACATCCTCCATCCGTCACGTTTCTGTCAGTCGAGCATAGATGCAAAGGAGGCATGAACCCACCATCGAGCATAAATACTCCCTCTTGGAGTTACTAGCATCTACTTGGCCAGAGCATCTACTAACAATGGATAGCATGCAAGATCATAAATAACATATGCATGAAGATAACATGATAGATTGATAATCAAAAGGCGATGCATTCATCATTCATCAGATCCCAGCAAACTCAACATGTATAATTACATAAATATGATCTTGATCATGTTAGGCATCTCGCAAGATCTAAACATGAGGTACAAAGTGGAGAGAACAACCATCTAGGTACTGTTATCTACCTGTAGTCCAGGGATGAACTAATCACGCATCTCTTCGGAGGAGAGCATAGTGGTGTAGACCCCTCCGGTGACGAATTTCCCTCCCGGCAGGGTGCCGGCGAGAGCTCAAGAACCCTTCCGATCTTGGGATGATGATGACGGCGGCCTTAGGTGTTTTGCGGGGAAAGTGGGATACCTTTAGGGTTTACGCCTCGGGGGGAATAAATAGGCGAAAGGCCAGAGACGGCGGAGGCCTGGGGGGCCCACACCACCCCCTGGCGCGGCCAAGGGGGGGGGCGCCACCCTATGGTGTGTCCCCCCCTGAGGACCCCTCCGGGCCTATTCGGGACTCCGTGGAACCTCCGGGATTTCTAAGACTTTCGGGCTTCGAATTTTCCAATTCCGAGAATATTTCTAGGTCCTGTATTACCGGTTCCTAGATGACCTCCTCCTATGCTACCTGGGTTACCACCTCCATTGTTTCATGGTCCGTAGTTATTGTCGCCACTTGGTCTAAAGCCCTACATGATGAAACAATTTTCCCACGAGTGATTTGCCGCCTTGCCATTTTTACTGTGATGAGGGCAAGATTCCTTTAAGGCCTGTTGTGCCAGTGCGACTATTTGGTCAGAAATTTTGATTTCCTCTGAAGTTGTTCCCGTGATGTTGGTTCCTATAACCTGTATTTGTGTTTTCACCAAATATGATAAGCCTTCCCCATTTTTGCGCTTTTCACTATTCTGGTTCTGGGAACTCCCGTTACTCTAATTCAGGTTCTGGGTACTCTTGGTCCCAATTTTCTTCCCTTTCGCAGACTTCTCATCATCTGAGACAGTGTCATTTGTTTTGTCAGACTCGCCATATTTGGTCATAGAATCAATTAGCTCGCTCATATCGCTAACATACCTCTTTACACGCCCCAGCTTATGCTTCAACGGGTCAAATCTGCAATTCCTCTCTAGGGCTATGACCGCTTGATGGGCTGTAAGTCCAACGGAGGAATGAATGATTTCTGCAACATGCCTTGACCAATGTTGAGCGGACTTCCCTTCCTCCTGAACGCAATTTTCCAAGTCTGTAATAGTCGTCAGACGCTGACATGTCCCGTAAATTTTTTTTATGAATTGATCTTTCATCTCTTGCCAGCTATTGATTCAATTTGCAGGAAAGTTTTTTTAACCATGATTTTGCGGGTCCCTCTAACATCGCGCTTAGATACCATGCGCACATTGCATGACTCACTTCTAGTATCTCCATTGTCATCTCATAGCCTTCTATCTAGTCCGCATGTTCCATGTCTGGGGTATAGTTCACAACCCTTCGAGGTCCCTTGAAATCAGATGGTATTCTTTCGTTCCTAATCGCAGGTCCCAGACACTGAATTCCAAATCCTGTGTGAACCGTTTGGTGCTAGGTTTGAGACTGGATTCTGTACCGGGTTCTGATATGACCTGGATTTCTGTTTTCTGGTTCAGCGACTCTTGTCCAGGATTTATAACTCAAGGTGTGTGCGATATAGCTTCCCTGAGTGGACGTGTTGTTGCCGGTTTGCGTTGCTGGAGCCGGACGACATAGGTGAATTACCATGGTGAATTCTTGACAACGAGTTCCTGCTGTTATAGAGAGTTGAATGTATCCTCTCCTGGTTACTATAATTCATCTGTTGCACCACCGCTGTTTGCAACATCTCGATTGCTCTTCTGGCTTCGACCCCTATGGGATCATTTGGGTTGACTAGTATTTCAGCCAAAGTATTTGTGGCTACCCAGATATTATCCACCGGGTTATTGCAATGACCATGTGGTGTATCAAACCTTTCTAGCGGGGGTTGTTGATAGAACGGAGCAGTGTTTGGGTTACTGTGCAGCTGGATGGGTGGATGGAAATGCACCGGCTGAGCTGGGATAGGAAGAGCTGGCGGATTCATTGGATGACCCGGCCCTTCCGGGTTTGGTACGCTAGGCGTCCCAACTTGAGACACGAATAATGATGAGGGGATAGTAACCCGGTATGCCAACTCCCAGCTGTAATCCGGCCCAAACGGCGGATGGACCAAATCCGGCTAAGAACAAAGAAGCTTCAGAAAGGCCCAGGGCTTGTAAGGATCGTAACCCGGATTGTGGGTTATGGTAAGGAAAGTTAGGTTTGTATATAGAGTTCGAGTAGGACTCAAGGAGCGCTTTGTATGGCAAGCCAAAGGGGGTATGAGTACTATATAAACCAACCCCTAGGCTTCGCCTGAGGGAGATTAAAGTCATAACTGTAACACCTATCATCGAGTATCCAGTATAATCACTTCGAGATCCGGCGAGTTGTTTTCCGGCTCTTAGATTGCTTTTCGCCATGTCTTCCTTCGAGCTAAACCCTCTCCCAAATACCTGTGTCGACTTGCCCCTAGATCAGTTACCCCCGGTAACATCTGCCGTGATTATCCCACGACAGTTGGCGCCCACCGTGGGGCCTGCGTCCAAAGGTGTTTACATCACGGGAGAAGCTCGGAAGAGTATGGAGAACTTTGTCGTCGGCGAGATCTACTCCAATGACGAAGGAGAGCAGATAGTGGACAATTCCGGGTGGGAGTTGGAGCCGGATCACTTCGAATCCGGATCCATGGTGTCAATCGGCCAAATCAATATCTTCATCGGCATGGTACGTACGCTCAATTTGAAAGGACAATATCATGTGCATGTTACAGGGACTTCCAGCAGGGACAAAGGGGCGTTGAAGCAAACAGTGGATCCAGCCTCCTCGGCCACTTCGGGATCCTTGAGATGGGCGGAGCAAGAGGTAACATGGAGCAGAAGGGATCACCCGGAAGGAATAAAGCACCCCGGAACCTTGGCATTAGTGGTGGCACCCCAGGTCAATGGTTACGAGCTGAAGAAAGTCTTGATGGATGGAGGTAGTAGTATCAACATCCTATATTGGGAAACCTTCTTGCGCATGAACCTCAAGGAATCCCAGCTACAAAAAAGTTCGACGGTGTTCCATGGAATCGTGCCGGGTCATTCGGCACGCCCCGAAGGAAAAATTGCGTTGGAAGTAGCCTTTGGAGAATCGGTAGATAACTATCGGGTGGAGTGGCTCACGTTCGAGGTAGTCAAGCTGCACAGCCCCTACCACGCTCTGTTCGGAAGGCCGGCTTATGCTAAGTTCATGGCTAGGCCGTGCTACGTGTATCTGCAATTAAAGATTCCGGGCCCCAAGCAGACCATCACTATCCATGGAAACCGGGATATAGCAGCCGAGTGCGATGAGGGAGATTCAGTAATGGCCGAGCAAGCCTGCAGGAAGGAAGAGCTTCAGTATTACCGGTCGCAGGTGGATCCGGATGATGGTACAGCGTTGAGAAGGCCAGATGCTGAAGACGAAAGAGTGAAGTTCAAGGCAGCTCAAGATACCAAGAAAGTAGATTTTGTGGAGGGAGATCCCACCAAGCAATTCACTATAGGGTCCAATCTAGATGATGCGCAAGAAAAGGCTCTGGTGGAATTCATCCGTTCAAATGCGGATGTGTTTGCTTGGACACCCAGCGACATGCCGGGTATTCCCACTGAGTTGGCAGAGCACAGTTTGCACGTGGATCCCAAGGCCAGGCCTGTGAAGCAAGGTATGAGAAAGATGAATGAGGAAAGGAGAAGAGCTATAGGTGAGGAAATCGCGCGACTATTAACCGCAGGCTTTATCATGGAAGTATTTCACCCCGACTGGTTAGCAAACCCGGTTCTTGTGATGAAAAAGACAAATGAATGGAGGATGTGTATCGATTTCACGAGCCTCAACAAGCATTGCCCAAAGGATCCGTTCGCACTACCAAGGATAGACCAAATCATAGACGCGGTAGCCGGAAGCGACTTGTTGTGTTTCCTGGACGCATATTCGGGGTACCACCAGATTAAACTCAAAAGGGAGGATTGGGAGAAAACGTCATTCATAACCCCTTTTGGGGCCTTCTGCTACAAAACCATGACGTTTGGATTGAAAAATGCGGGCGCAACTTACCAACGATGTATTCAGAAGTGCTTCGAGGACCAAATTGGGCGCAACGTGCACGCGTATGTGGATGACGTGGTTATTAAGACCCGGAAGGCAGAAACGTTCATTGATGATTTGAAGGAGACATTTAAAAACTTGAGAAGGTACCAGATGAAGCTTAACCCAACGAAGTGCGTATTTGGAGTCCCGGCTGGGAAGTTACTCGGCTTTATAGTCTCCGAGAGAGGAATCGAGGCAAACCCGGACAAAATCAAGGCCATCCAAAGTTTGAAGAAACCGGAAAATTTGAAGCATGTTCAAAAGCTCACGGGCTGCGTAGCAGCCTTGAGCCGGTTCATATCCAGGCTTGGAGAAAAGGCAATACCCTTGTATCGGCTTTTGCGGAAGTCAGATAAGTTCGTGTGGGATCAGGAGGCAGATGAGGCGTTTGAAGCGCTAAAAAAGCAATTGTCGGAAGCACCAGTACTAGCAGCCCCGGGTCCTAAAGAACCTATGTTATTATACGTGGCCGCCGGTCCCCGGGCCGTCAGCGCGGTAGTTGTCGTAGAACGCAAGGAGGATGGGAAGGGATACCCGGTCCAAAGGCCGGTTTATTATGTCAGCGAGGTGTTATCGGAAGCAAAGCAGCGTTATCCACATTGGCAAAAGTTGGTGTTTGGGGTCTTTATGGCCAGCCGGAAGTTGAAGCCATATTTCCAAGAACATCCCATAACAGTGGTTAGTTCAATACCAATGTCGGATATCATCAGAAACTCGGATGCAACGGGAAGAATAGCCAAATGGGCAATAGAGATGGGAGATTATCATATCAGCTACGAGCCCAGATCAGCAATCAAGTCACAGGCTTTGGTCGATTTTGTTAACGACTGGACACACACTGGAATGGCTACTATAGTCCCAAATTCCGAGTCATGGACCATGCACTTCGATGGATCAAAGCAGTACGAAGGGTCAGGAGCTGGAGTGGTGCTGACGTCGCCAAAGGGGGACAAACTAAGTTACGTGCTACAGATTCACTTCGATTGTTCAAATAACGTGGCCGAGTATGAGGCCCTACTGCACGGCTTAAAGATAGCCAAGGAGATGAACATCAGAAGGATACGATGCTTTGGGGATTCGGATCTTGTGGTGCAGCAGGTATCAGGAACCTGGGATAGGAAGGACGCCACTATGGCAGCGTATCGCAGAGAGGTTGATAGGGTTGCCGGGTGTTTCTCCGGGTATGAAGTAGAGCACATAGACAGAAGAAAAAATGAGGCAGCGGATGCACTCGCCAGACTCGGCTCGCGTAGAGAGCCGGTTCCACCTAATGTTTTCCTGGATGAGCTATGGCGACCGTCAGTTAAATCCGAGTCTGAGGAAGAACTAGCAAATCGAGACCCGGATGAGGAGTTTGTGGCTACAATACGTACTGTTCCCGAGTGGACAGAGCCATATCTGGCCTATCTATCACGGGGCGAATTGCCAGAGCAGGAAGTATTAGCAAGACAAATCTTGAGGCGGGCAAAAGGATATACTATTATCAATGGGGAGCTGTACAAGAGAAGCGCGACAGGAGTCTTTCTGCGCTGCGTGACACCGGAAGAAGGCCGACAAATCCTTAAGGAGATCCACGAAGGTGATTGTGGGCATCATGCGTCCACAAGATCCCTTGTGGCTAAGGCCTATCGGCATGGGTTCTTCTGGCTCACGGCCTTAACAGACGCGGAGCGGATAGTGGCAAGATGCGATGGATGTCAAAGGTACGCTCGCCAAACTCATGTGCCGGCTATGGAGTTACGGACAATACCACTAACCTGGCCATTCGCTGTTTGGGGTATGGACATGGTTGGCCCTTTCCATATGTCACCATGCAAGAAGACACATCTTTTAGTGGCCGTCGATAAGTTTACCAAGTGGGTGGAGGTTATGCCGGTTACCAATTGTGAAGCGGCCACAGCAGTCAAATTCCTGAAAAGAATCATATACCGGTTTGGATATCCCCACAGTATAATCACTGACAACGGAACCAACATGTCCCTTGGAGAGATGGAAAAATTTTGTGGCAACAATGGAATCAGGCTTGATGTGGCATCAGTGGCACATCCGCAAGCCAACGGGCAAGTGGAGAGGGCGAACCAAGAGCTACTTCGAGGATTGAAACCGCGGCTAAGGGTCCCTTGTATCAGGGCCGCTGGAGCGTGGGTTGAAGAACTCCCTTCCGTGGTCTGGGGTATCAATACTACACCTAACCGGTCCACCCAGATGACGCCTTTCTTCATGGTTTACGGCGCAGAAGCAGTATTACCAAGCGACATCATTCATGATTCACCAAGAGTGACAGCCTACGTCGAAGTGGAGAACGAGAAGAACCGGCAAGACGCCGTGGACATGTTAGAAGAACAAAGGGAGCAAGCCTTAGAAAGGTCAGCCATATATCAGCAGGATTTGCGAAGATATCATAGCCGGCGGGTAAAAAGCCGGGTCTTCCAGGAGGGAGACTTGGTCCTGCGCTTGGTTCAAACAAACGAGGGAAAACACAAGCTATCGCCGCCATGGGAAGGACCTTTCATCATAAGCCGGAGTTTACATAATGGGTCATATTACTTGGTAGATGCAAGAGAAGAATCGGCCACAGTCAACGACACTGCTCATACTACTGCACCTATGCAAGAAAGAGATAGACCATGGAACGTGGCTCAGCTACGTCCATACTATACTTAGCAGAAAATGATGTAACAGGCAGCAGGTTTCAGACGCACTCTTTTCCTATCCAGGGCACCCTTGGGGACTGGATGGGTTTTTAATGAGGCGGCTTGCTGGCCTAATTTTCTCATATCAAATAAAAAGGGGATTATCGAGAAAAGAGACAATTGTCATTTATACGGCGTAAAATATTTAGGTCTTGAGGGCTAGTTGCTCCTGCAAGCACAGCTGCAAACTCAAAAAAGACCCGGCCTTGATGCCAATGAGTTATAGGGGCCGGCAACTCGAAAAAACGAGTGCGGCTACAATCTTATAACCGGACAAAGAAGTCCAAAATTCTCGTCTATTCTTACTTAAGCTCGATGTGACTCGCAACAAAGTGGCATGATCTGTTCGCCTACGATTACTATCAGTCATGAGACCCAAAAGGGACTTGTTTGACCCAGTTTTCGTATTGATGTAACAACATGGTATCCACGCGAAAGCCGGCTTATAGTACAAGATAGTCGAAAGGGTCATCTAAACCACAGGTTATGCAGAGTATAAGGCTTACAGCCGGAAACTCAACGATTATCAAGCATAACTTCAAACCTCATAAAAGCTGTCCTGAAGTTTCGGGCATCCAGCGATGGGCGATTCGTTTCCTTGAAAAGAAACAATCATGTGTCCTAGACGCGGAAACCCGGGCTGGGGACTTATGAGCTCTAATGAGGAAACAACATCATCCAGCCGATTAAATTACAACGAGCCACGCATCCGGATCTCAGACGAAACCCGGAGGACGGGCTTTGCTAAGAAAAAAGAAGTATAAGTTATCGAGAATAAAGCAAGTGGATATCAAGAATAAGAAAACGCAAAGATACATTCATCAAAAGCCCAAAGGGGCGCAAAGTGCATCGGGAGTTTAACTCAAAGTATTACAATATCATAAAAGTATCAAAAGAGCACAGGCGCTCTGCTTAAACGAATAGTAAAGCTGTTGTAAACGACGCTTCGCCGATTGACGCATGTGGGATGATAAGCGTTACTTCAAGCTGCAGGATCCACCTTGGCCTTGCCCTTGGTGCCACTTGGATCAGTAGTAGTCTCGGGCTGCGCAGCAGAAGTTGCAGGAGCAGAGTCGACCTCGGCCTTCTTGGCGGCTTCTTCCTTTAACTTGATCGCTTCCTCCCTCCAACGGACAAGCATATCGAACGGCTGGGGGCGGTCAGCCTTGACAACCTTGTCATTAGCATCATAAGCCGGAAGAATCACATCAATTTCTAAGGCATCAGCGATAACACTAGCCGGATGACGGACTTCTTTCTGAATAGCCTTGAAGTCCTTTGGCAAAAACTTGGACCCATCCAAGTTGAACTCTGGGAATCCGCTCATAAGCTTGGACAGCTCTAGCTTGGGAGCGTAGGCCTTAGCTAACGCGAGTCCCCGGGTTACCCCAAAGCGGCAGGAGGACTGTTTCCAATGCCAAATCCATTCGGGGATGGTAGAGCAGCTTTCTAGTAATTTCTTCATGTTATCTGGCCTGATACCCGGCAGACGTAACTCGTCAAGTATCCAACTGACTCCGCTGCAAAGTTGGCGAAGAGTATTCTTGATGGTTTTAAGCTTGGCAGCATCATCTCCTTCGGGGGCAGCGTCATGTGGCCCTGCTAAAAAAAGGCAAAAGAAGCAAAGATAGTAGGCAAACAAGTGCAGTTGTTCAAATCAAAGTAATCCGAGTCACAAAAGGTGAAATTCAAAAATCTTACCAGTTGCGGTACGATAAACACCATCAATTTGAGCAGAAAGAGTTGTCAGTTTGCCTTTTGCCTTACGAGCTCTCTTCTTGTACTTTTTCGTCATCTTCTGGCACCTGCGAGCCTCAGTCTCAGCAGCTTCACGAAGGGCCGCTTCTTTTTCAGCAAGCTTGGTGGATTTGGCCAGTTTCTTCTCCAACTGTGAAACATAGTCCTGTAGGGAAGCACGAAGAAGGGTCAGCCAGAAACATTATGCAAAGTTCCAAGCAAGCTACCTAGTAATTTACTCGGAACTTGGGGACTATATATGGAATCAATTGGTGTTAGTCGGGATTACCTCGTGCTTGAGTATTAAGGCATCTAGTAAGTTTTCTTCGTCACCCTTCAAGGTATGAAGGGCATCTAGCATCTGAGCAAAGGTCATGTCTTCAGGACGAAGTTGAGAAGGGCCGGAGGATTGGCCCTCTTGTGGAGGAGCTGTTCCGGGTCTGGGGGTCGAAACCCGGGTCGTTTGAACGTCCGGGTTAGGAGAGCCCGGCTTGGTCTCCAAGATGATGTCTTCGTCCACTTCTTCAGAGGGCTGGGGTGATGCAGTTTTCGGTGGAATTGGGTCCTTGAAAGGGTCTTCTTCTTTTCCGTCCTCGGCCTCGTCTTCAATCTCAACGTCCATGTCATCACTCGGCTTCTCCTCTTCCTGTCCTTCCGGTTCAGGAATATCCTGGTCGCTCAGCGTAACTGTGGCGCTGAAGACAAGAAGGAGGACATGGATCGGTGGAAGGTACCGAAAAAGGAAAGGTAACAAGTACGAGAAAATGCAAATAAAGGTAGTTACCCGGTATTTACGGCGTAGTCCGGAGGAAGTTCGCCACTGGAAGCGGATGACGTTGGCAAGAGCACTGGCTGCGGGACGCGAAATTGCCCGGCAAGTGGATGAGTAGGAGACGGGTGACGCTGAGGAGATTGGGAAGGTTGAGCTGGAGGGGTACTGGCTCGATGAGTAGGTGAAGTGGGAATACCCGGGTTAAGGGGATCATCCCCCGGAGAATTCCGGGTCACCCTACGTTTAGTCGGAAGAGGATCCTTCAAGAAGGGTGAATGTGATAATCGCTCGTTAAGTTCATGCATAGCAGCAAAGGAGTAAGGCGCACGAGACACAGAAGAGAAGGGAACCTTTTCAACTACCCCTCTAGCCTTCCTTTTGTTTCCGACTGGAGGCTCCCGGTCAGACTCGGTGGCTTCCGGGTCATTTTCTTCTTCCTCCTCGTCATCCCCCGACCCTGAAAGCCGAGTAAGTATCAGATAAGGGAAACAGCACAGATAAAAGGCAGGTATAAAGGTTATGGAGGAATACCCTCATCATCATCCACAGACTCGACCTCTTCTTCGGGGTCTTGAGAAGGAGGAGAGTTTTCGACTTTCCAGAAGGGATCGTCAGCCTGTAAACAGGTAAATACAAATGATGGTTAAAGGCTGTAGCGGACGAAAGTACTGAAATAAGAAAAAGGGGGCAGGACTCACCGCTGGGGCGGGATTCTCCCGAGTAAACGGGGGTAACCCGGCGGTGTTCTTTATGACGTCCAATCTCTCCACCAAGAAGCCCTTGATGGTCTTGATGGTGTTACCGGCAGGGAAGTTTTTGGTGGAGTAGCGGAGGGAGTCTGTGATATGGCCCGAGTATTCGTGCAGCAGTTTTGAACGAATGGAGTTGGGTTGAACCCGGAACTCCACCCAGGTCTTTACTAAGTTGAGCCCGAGAAGGCCATGGGCTGAGAAAGCTGCTAATTTGGCCAGAAGGGGCTGAATCGCTTCCCTATCAGGATCAGGCGCAAAAGCATTGAAAGACGCGGAGGGTTCGAGGGGGGTCTCCGAGTAACCCGGCAATTTCCTCTCGCCATCCGGAGAGGTATCATGGCAATAGAAGAAGGATAGCTGCCAATTTTTGGCGTGGGAGTTCAGATTAAGGGCTGGCATCAGCGAGTGCTTGCGGCGTTGGATAGATACCCCGCCGCAAGTAAGGATTGCTCCGTCATCGCTCTCGCGGCACGGTTCGCAGTAAAATAACTCGGTAAAAAGAGCTAGGCTTGGTTGAATGCACAGGTAAGACTCGGACAAGACTATGAAGTGGGTGATGTTCAGCATAGAGTTAGGCCCTATGTCGAACACCCGGAGGCCGTAGTGGCTTAGGATTTCTCGGAAGAAGGGGTGACCCGGAGGACGGAACCCCCGGATCACGTGCTCGGTAAAGCAGATTACCTCATTCCCGGTAGGAGTGGGACGGGTCTCATCGCCAGGAGCCCTCCAGTGTATTTCCTTTTGGGAAGGGAGGATTCCTAGCTCGGCCATCCCATCCAGTTTGGCCTTCGTTGTTGAAGACCGGCCCCAGTCGGCAGAAGCGGTTTGGGAGGTCTTTGCAGGAGCCGGGTGTTTTCCCTGTCTTTTAGGAGCCATGGAGCTGACCTGCAAGGGACAAGAAATGTGTGGGGTAAGATTCGGAACATCAACTCATTTGAATCTGGAGACATTAAGACGCTGAAGGCTAAAACAAGACCCGGGTAATGCGCTACGAAGCTAAGTGCTGAAGATTTTCCGGGTGTCGGATGAAGTTGAGTAAATTGTTAATTACTTACGTATTGAGGTGGGTTGGGTGAACATGGATGGTTGCCCATACCTTACTGAGGAGGGATTAACTGGAAAAGAAGGATTATCCGGGTGTTAATGCGGCAGGCGGAGAAAACAAGGCGGAACGGATCTAGAATCGAAGGACTTGCAAGTAATCTTATATGAAGTTTAATGGTTAATAAGGGCGCGGAAATGGGTGGTGATTGCGTATCAGGTGCTTGAAGAAGCTAAGGACTATCGAAGCGGACTAATTTGATGGTTCCCTAAAATTGATTTGCGGGTTGACTCAGATCCAATCTTGGTCAAATTGATGAAATTGCCGGTTTCAGTTGGATGGTTGAGAGGGGCTTACCGAAGGAGTTGAGGTCCGAACTGAGGCCGGTGCGCGGCGCGGCTTGAGTGTCTCACCACAGTCCTTGATGAAAGAAACAAGAGCGTGGCGGCGGGGCTCGATGGCGGCGCTGGAGAGCTCGAGGTCGGGTGCGGCCGGAGGTGGCCTTATCTCTGGAAGCGCGCGTGAGCCCGGCGGCCGGAACTGTGAGGGAGCGAGGAGAAAGAAATGACGAAACGAGGTGGATGGTTTAGGGTTACCCTCTGCTGATATTTATAAGGGAGGTGGTGAGCTCACCCGCGGCCAGAAAGCCGGAAATTGCGGAACAGTAATTATCCGCGCGGATTTGGCGTTGTGGGCGTTCGGAGCAAGGGTTCAAATATGGAAAGGTCCATTAGGCGTTCGAGGAAGGATCGAGCTATCGGGATAGCGAGCGCCTCAAGAATGAATCCATGAAGCCCGCGCTATCCTGGGGACTACTGATGAGGGGATAGTAACCCGGTATGCCAACTCCCAGCTGTAATCCGGCCCAAACGGCGGATGGACCAAATCCGGCTAAGAACAAAGAAGCTTCAGAAAGGCCCAGGGCTTGTAAGGATCGTAACCCGGATTGTGGGTTATGGTAAGGAAAGTTAGGTTTGTATATAGAGTTCGAGTAGGACTCAAGGAGCGCTTTGTATGGCAAGCCAAAGGGGGTATGAGTACTATATAAACCAACCCCTAGGCTTCGCCTGAGGGAGATTAAAGTCATAACTGTAACACCTATCATCGAGTATCCAGTATAATCACTTCGAGATCCGGCGAGTTGTTTTCCGGCTCTTAGATTGCTTTTCGCCATGTCTTCCTTCGAGCTAAACCCTCTCCCAAATACCTGTGTCGACTTGCCCCTAGATCAGTTACCCCCGGTAACATCTGCCGTGATTATCCCACGACAAATAAGTTCTGAAGATTGGTTGGTCCTAGTCCTGTGCCAAATTTTTTATTCAACCTGGTATGGTGACGCTGCTCTGTATCGAGGCTAGTTCCCTCTGCCTAAAATTCAGGTGAATCCCTTCTCTTTCCTGACGCGTCGCTTCCTCTAGGACTTCTGGCCAAGATTTGTTTATACATGTTACCTCCATTTCGATCTCCCGGCGGGCGCGACTTATTTCCTGTCACAGCCTCTCGATTATGCATTGCGCTGCGCCAAGTTCTCCGGTGTAATTGGTGTAGCCAGGATTTCGTTCAGCGAATCCATCATGGCTATTAGTTCAGGCCTCGGGTTATATGGTGGGGGCTCTATTAAATCAATCATTGGCTCTGCTGGCCCAGAGCTCACCAGCCCAGGTCATGTTGGAGGCGCTGCCGTTGGCCCAACAGGGGGTGCCGTAGGCCCAATGGTTTTTGTTCCTCAAACACCAGGTCCTCCTGGAACCATATTTGAGATTGAACAATATTTGTAATCAAATTTCCACTAGTATCATACCTGGGTTCCACAGTTCGCGTTGGTCAAGGCATGTAGACAGTTGCATGATGAGCCGTTTCCGTCAGACTTTGCAGATCTAGTTCAAGGCCTCCACCTAGTCGATCTTCAAAGAGCTGGTGGATAGACCCTGTCTCATCATGTTCATCATTGTTTCCAACTAAAGATTCACCATCAGAGTGCATCATCGTAGCTTCTTCAGAGACCGAATCTGACAGCTGGTCCGAGTCTGGGCCTGTTGCTCCTACGTACTCGACGAAAACGTAGATCCCACCAAAAGGAACGCGAAATCCTGATTCCACGAAGGCGAACTCAGGACCCCACGTATCATGGTTATAGTAGTTTCCTCGTCAAATCCTCCTGAGCTAACCTATTGCGAGCTTCTCGATTCCAGGTAATGCTCCTTCCGAAAAGACGATGCTACCGCGAGCCGGCCCCACGGTGGGCGCCAGCTGTCGTGGGGTTTTCACGGCAAGTGTCCTCATATGAGAACTAGATTGTGAGGTTGTTGCTACTGAATTAAGCTTGGAAAGTGTTGAGGTGGAAACGAGAGACGCGAGTTTACCCAGGTTCGGCCCCTCTATTGAGGGTAAAAACATACTCCTGCTTTCTTACTATGAGAAACAAGGTCTCAACTTAGAATCTATCCCTCTACGTCCCAGGACCTCGCCTTATATAGTGGACGAGTGCCCCTAGATTACAAGGGGATCGGAGTTGTTCTCGTGATCAGAGTCCTAGACTATTCCGGTTCCTAGACGTTCCATCCGGTTTATTCCAAGACCCAAACGTTCTGTCCGGCCTTGGGCCGCTCCTTAGGTCTTGGGCCACCGGGTCTTCAAACCCGAACGAGGGGCCGGTTCCTCCACTTTTCTGGGCCGGTGCACATCCAACTCCTCCCGATATAAACCGGATCGGACATTATAACCCGACATGAAGAGAAT
This sequence comes from Alopecurus myosuroides, assembly GCA_028641055.1. Lineage (NCBI taxonomy): Eukaryota > Viridiplantae > Streptophyta > Magnoliopsida > Poales > Poaceae > Alopecurus > Alopecurus myosuroides. The sequence continues at coordinate 381,619,562 of CM054060.1, forward strand.
CCGTTTCATGTGGGTGGAAAGTAAGGCTCCTCCTTACTTATTCCCCCAACAACATCCTCCATCCGTCATGTTTCTATCACTCGAGCACAGATGCAAAGGAGGCATGAACCCACTATCGAGCATAAATACTCCCTCTTGGAGTTACTAGTATCTACTTGGACAGAGCATCTACTAATAACGGAGAGCATGCAAGATCATAAATAACATATGCATGAAGATAACACGATAGATTGATAATCAGAAGACATATCATTGAACACTCATGAGATCCCAGCAAACACAACATGTAGCATTACATAAAGATGATCTTGATCATGTTAGGCAGCTCACAAGATCTGAACACGAGGTACGAAGTGGAGAAAATAACCATCTAGCTACTGCTTTGATCATGGTGGTGTAGACCCCACCGGTGATGAATTTCCCTCCCGGTAGGGTGCCGGGGAGAGCTCGAGAAACCTCCCGATCTCAGGATGACGATGACGGCGGCCTCGGGTTTTTTTCGGGACGAAGTGGAACACATTTAGGGTTTACATCTCGGTAGGAATAAATAGGCAAAAGGGCAGAGGCGGTGGATGTAACATCCCAAGTATGAAAACTACCCCTAGAATGTTTGATTTCCTGTTTAATTAAAGTATTGCATCATGGCATCATCTTTTTTCCCTTGTTTACTATTTGTTTTGCATCTGTTCTTAATTGTTTTCACAATGAAACTCAAACAATGTCAAATGCCTTGTTTTCATACTTGCTCTGTTACAACTTTTGGAATAAAAATCACAAATAAAAACAACCAATTTGTCCCATTTTATTTTCCATGTGGATCATTTATTAAAATGTTGGTTTTAATCAAACCATTGAACTACAAATCAAATTTCAAACTCAAATCAAATTTCCCAAATCAGCACCCAATTGAATCTATGAAGTTCACCAAACAATTATAATCTTTAATCAAATTTAACATAGGATTCACCCTATTAAAATGAGTTGTTTTCATTAATGTTCAATTAATATAAAAAACCTTTCCATTTGTGGTTTAAACACAAACAGCAAATTAAACTCCAACTTTTTGAAAACAAAAGTTAACATTTGCTTAATATTAACCTAAATAGCCTAACCTAATTTTTCTAAGATTTTTACTAACCTAAAACCCTACCTTTTCTTCCAATTCCTTTCTCTACAAAAAAAAACAGAAAACAAAGAAATAATAAAAGGAAAAGCAAAGCGCGCAGCAGCTAAGCCTAGACCCCGGCCCAGCCCAACTAAACCTACGCGCAGCGGCCCGGTACCCCTTCGCGGATGCCGCCACCGTCGTCCCCCCGTACGGCGCAGCATCCAGGGCTGCCACGGCGGCAGCAGAGCGGCAGCGACGGCCGATCCGAGGCCAGTGCCCCCTATAAGAACCGCGAGCACAGCGCGCAGCCCTAGAACAACCCTAGGCCCCTAGCTACCCTCTCGCGCCGCCGTTTCCCTCTCTCTCTCACCGGCGATCCGCCTCTGCAACTCACCACCGTAGCGCCTCTCTCTGAACTCCGATGCTCCCCACCGCCTCGACGCCTCTCTCTTCCACCTAACCTCGGAAACCAAGCCGCCAACTCCTCCGCTCTCGATTGGACACCGTAGGTTCTCCGGAGACGCGCGGAGTCGACGCCGCCATCGTCGACATCGCCTCCGGCCACCATGCGCCATGCTCTGAACTTTTGCTCTCCGCCGCCGTTGCCGCCCACCGTCTCCCACGCCGACCACGGGGATCGAGCCAGCCCATCCCCGTCTACCTTCTGGACACCTTCATCGAGCGCGAGCGGGCCCGTAGCCACGCCGCCATCCAGGTGCTGTCGCCGGCCACGTCGTCCCCGCGCCTCTGCTTCCGTGACGAACGCCGGTGAGCGCGCCACCGTTTCCCTCCTCCCCTCTCTGTTGTTCGCGAGCTTCACCACAGCACCGTGCACGTCCATCCGATTGCATCCACCTCGAGCACTAGCCCACGGCGATCGCCGCTGTCGAGCTCCGTCAGTCGAGGATGGTGCTGTTCGCCAGAGAACAATTCAGTTAGCACTTGGTAACCTTATCCTCCCTGCGCAGCTGTTACCTGACAACAAAACACAGCAGCCCAAATGGTTCAGACTAACGCAGCGCGAGCGAGGGGGGCTGGGTTCGATCCCTGGCTCCCTGGGATAAATCCCACCTTTTTTCGCCGCAGCGCTGACAGGGAGGGCCCCCTGTCAGCCGCACACAAGCCACGCGCGCGCACAGTGGCCCTAGGCCCACTGGCAGTGCCTAGGGCTAGCTCCCTGTGCGGTAACATTTGTTTTCCAATGTTTCTGTAATTAAATCTAAGTCCTCCTAATTTACAGTTTGGCCCTCAATCTTAAATTGTTAATAACTTTTAATCTAAAACTCCAAATAATACAAGTTAAATATGTTTATTGCTCTAAATAAAATTGTCTATCTAATGGTACCAATTGTTTCCTGTTTTGAACTTTCCAAATACAACTTAAATTTGAATTCAAATGTTTCAATTGCAATTTGCTAAAATAAATAACTAATTCATTATTAATCCAATAAATGCAAATAAAATATGTTTTCCATACCATTTTGAATAACCTTTTCAAATATAATTTTTGTTTCCTGTTTGGGGTAATTAAAATTGCCTAAACAATTTAATCCTTGTTTAATTCATTTAAATTTGATAAAATCATAACTTGCTCAAAATAAAATATTTTTGAACATGCAAGATATGTTTTCAAACCATCAAAGTGTGAACTTTTCAAATGTGAGTTTGAATTTATGTTTTGAACAAATAAAAATTCAATTAAATTCAAACTTGTTTTAAAATCATTTAAAACTTGTTTAATATTGTTTAATTCATAATAAATTCATCCTAACTCCTATTTTCAATAATTGAAACATGTAATCCAACTAAAATTTGATGTTCTTTTCAAATATAAATGTTGTTAATTGTTTTGAACACTTTAACTTGATGAAAACAACAATTGGTTGTGTGACATCTTTAAGTAACCCAACCTTTCCAAACTTAACCAATAATTTCCAAACTTGTTATATTCTTTTTCCACTTGCACCTCTTGTTGTTATTATGTTGTTATCATCATCCATGCATCATGCTAATCCACTTTCACCTATTGGTTAGTTGTTACACAATTAATTCAACCATAATTCATGGGCTTTCCATAGGCAATTCAATTGCATGTGGGTCCATTTAATCATGTTGTTATCTTGTCAACTAGTTTATTTTGATGTATCAATTAAATGGTCATGCATCATCCCATATTTGTGCACTATGCCATGATATTGATTGTTTGTTCTCTGCGTTGTTTGTTTGCTTCTTCTCGGATAAACGACGACGTTGAGACCGATGATACTTACGACACCCCTTCTAAAGAGTTAGCTCAGTACCAGGCTACTGGGTTTTGCAGGCAAGTTATCACTCACATGAACCACTGTGTTCCTTTCAACATTGGTTACCGATACTTTCCGTTGTACTTTTCTGCTAGCCTTAGTAGTAGTTGTTTCTGTTACGAACCCATCACATGAATCCCTTAACCTTGACATTGCCTCACCTCCCCTCCTATCACCCTTTTGGTTGAGCCAGTGTCTTACTAGCATGCTTAGGTTGTTTTGCTCGAGTCTGTTGCCGTTACTATCTGTTGCTATTTCTATTATGTTCTGGGGGCTCGATGTTTAATCAATCAATCATGCTACTGTTATTGTTTAATAATAAATTTGATGATAAGGCACCGGCAGGAGGCCCTTTGTGGTTTTGAGGCCTGCTAGTGTCGACCCTAATAGGAAAAGGGTCTTGTCTACTGATCCATGATGAGCGCACTAACCGCATGTGGGAAGCGAGTATGGGCGCCCCCCTCAATTTGACTCGATTCGCATCTCGTCCAAATCGCCTCATTTAGTTCGGGTTTTCCATTTGCTGCATGCATGATCTTGCGAGCCCTTGGTACCCGGGTGGAACTTTCGTAGTCGGCATATAGGGGGACACGGTCTTAGAGTGCTATGAGGGTCCCTTTTCTTCGGGGCTCGATTAGCCGTGCGCCCAAGGTTCTTTGGGCTTGATGCGAAGAAGAGTTGAGTTGTGTTGAGTGCCCCGCTTGGTGGAAGGGCCTTTCCATCTGGCGGGTTATTCATGCGTGTACGGCCAAATTGGTGCAACCCTGCAGGGATAATCTTCTCGAGAAGCCGTGTTTTCCGCGGTTATGGATTACTTGGTGAAAGTACTGGCTAACAAGTACTCAGGACAACTTAAACATAATGATCAAACATGTTACACCCAATGATTAATAACTTGACTAGTAATAGGTTGATGACACAATAACTTGATTCACCTTTAATACAACTGTGTGAGTTATCCTCGGATTGCTTCTTTGGATAAGGGGCGAGATCCAGGATGGGTTTGTTTGAAGTTATCTTTCAGTTGGTTACAATCCTCGATCTTATCTCCTTTCTGTTAGCCGGAAGTGGTAGAATCTCTGTAGTTGGTTAGCGCAGCCAGTTGCAGCATCTTTTATATCCCCGTCCTTCCGTTGAACCCAAGGCATCTATGCTTGGTGTTGACGGGTTACACTTTGGTGAACTGTGAGTCTTGCTTGCTAGTACGTTTATGTACTGACCCCTTTGGGGCTGTGGTTTCCGCAGACTACGTTTCGAGGATCTACAAGGTGGCTACTACGTGGAGTATGACGAGACTGCTAACGAGTAGATAGCGGACCTGGGCAGGATCCGAGACTTCGTGGATGGGCTCCGTCTTTTCGTTTCCGGCCTCTTAGGCCTATTTGGTTCTTGTCTGTACTCAGACATGTTGATTGCTTCCGCTGTATTGTAATGATGTATTGTTGGGGCATGTGCCCTCTGAATGATTGTATTTTGCTATCTCTGCTCTAATGAGAGCCATTTGCAAGTTATTTCAATCTTTTGTGTCTTAGAGATATGTTGTGATTATCATTCGTTTAACGCTGTTGACGTACCATGTGTGATTGGTATGAAGTACGTCGACAGTAGTGCCGTTGATCTCTAGTGGATAGTTTACATCGACGATGGAATATCAGGGCTTGTGTTGTCGCGCATAAGCGCAGGCCTACCAGGAAGCTGGGACGTGGGAGCAGTTATGCCCCATAATCCAAGCATCTGCTATCCAGTTCGGCCCGATGAGTATCCCCTAGAAATCAGGGTGCGACAAATGGTATCAGAGCCTGTCTGCCTGTAGGATCCCTTTTACTGGTCGCAGTTGAGTCTAGAAACTATTTTGTAGCTATATAGGAAAAATGAAACGTGAGTGTAGGAATTCTGTTCTTTTTCTTCTTTTCCCCACCCTCCCTCCCTTTTTCTGGTAAGGAAGTGCAACGTTGTTTTCTCTCTTCTCATCTAAACTTTCAAGTTAGGATTTCACGTGTTTTGGGTTCTCCGTAGTACCTCAGGAGTTTTGTTCTCGTTTTCCCCGGTGTTGCTTCGTTATCCTGTTCTTCTAAAGAACCCTTCGTCCGTTGAAATCTTGTTGTTGTTTCCCACTTCAATTCTTCTACCGGCATCTAATCAAATTTCCCCCGTTCATCTGCTAAACTCTATTCCAGCTAAAGTGTTGTTTGATATCGGAGCATCACATTCTTTTGTGTCAAAGATCTTTTCCACAACAAACAACCTAAATGTGGTTCCACTAAGCAATCAAATCACCGTTCACTCCCCAGGATCTCAAATGTTGACTTCCAAGTTCAGTCACAGAAATCAAATTCTAATTAAAGGCCACATATTCCTTGTTTCTCTCATGTTGCTGGGAAATTCTGACATTGATGTCATTCTTAGTGTTGGATTGATGTTAATAACTCTGTTCCACCATTCTAGCCAGATAGTCTATTCTCCATTTGAATCAAGTTCTATCCAGCTATACAACCTCAATACAAAACCTCTCCCTTTACTTGGAAATGTTCCGGTGGTTTGCTAATTCCCTGACGTCTATCCAATGTGCACGATGTGTTTCACGTGTCACAGCTCAAGAGGATCTTCCCAAGAAGTTTCCGGACCTTTTCTTTTCTCAGTAGGAATCTCGGGGCGCGATTCCTTCAAGGGGGGGCGTTTTGTAACATCCCAAGTATGAAAACTACCCCTAGAATGTTTGATTTCCTGTTTAATTAAAGTATTGCATCATGGCATCATCTTTTTTCCCTTGTTGGCCTTGTTTACTATTTGTTTTGCATCTGTTCTTAATTGTTTTCACAATGAAACTCAAACAATGTCAAATGCCTTGTTTTCATACTTGCTCTGTTACAACTTTTGGAATAAAAATCACAAATAAAAACAACCAATTTGTTCCATTTTATTTTCCATGTGGATCATTTATTAAAATGTTGGTTTTAATCAAACCATTAAACTACAAATCAAATTTCAACTCAAATCAAATTTCCCAAATCAGCACCCAATTGAATCTATGAAGTTCACCAAACAATTATAATCTTTAATCAAATTTAACATAGGATTCACCCTATTAAAATGAGTTGTTTTCATTAATGTTCAATTAATATAAAAAACCTTTCCATTTGTGGTTTAAACACAAACAGCAAATTAAACTCCAACTTTTCGAAAACAAAAGTTAACATTTGCTTAATATTAACCTAAATAGCCTAACCTAATTTTTCTAAGATTTTTACTAACCTAAAACCCTACCTTTTCTTCCAATTCCTTTCTCTACAAAAAAAAACAGAAAACAAAGAAATAATAAAAGGAAAAGCAAAGCGCGCATCAGCTAAGCCTAGACCCCGGCCCAGCCCAGCTAAACCTACGCGCAGCGGCCCGGTACCCCTTCGCGGATGCCGCCACCGTCGCCCCCCCGTACGGCGCAGCATCCAGGGCTGCCACGGCGGCAGCAGAGCGGCAGCGACGGCCGATCCGAGGCCAGTGCCCCCTATAAGAACCGCGAGCACAGCGAGCAGCCCTAGACCAACCCTAGGCCCCTAGCTACCCTCTCGCGCCGCCGTTTCCCTCTCTCTCTCACCGGCGATCCGCCTCTGCAACTCACCACCGTAGCGCCTCTCTCTGAACTCCGATGCTCCCCACCGCCTCGACGCCTCTCTCTTCCACCTAACCTCGGAAACCAAGCCGCCAACTCATCCGCTCTCGATTGGACACCGTAGGTTCCCCGGAGACGTGCGGAGTCGACGCCGCCATCGTCGACATCGCCTCCGGCCACCGTGCGCCATGCTCTGAACTTTTGCTCTCCGCCTCCGTTGCCGCCCACCGTCTCCCACGCCGACCACGGGGATCGAGCCAGCCCATCCCCGTCTACCTTCTGGACACCATCATCGAGCGCGAGCGGGCCCGTAGCCACGCCGCCATCCAGGTGCTGTCGCCGGCCACGTCGTCCCCGCGCCTCTGCTTCCGCGACGAACGCCGGTGAGCGCGCCACCGTTTCCCTCCTTCCTTCTCTGTTGTTCGCGAGCTTCACCACAGCACCGTGCACGTCCATCCGATTGCATCCACCTCGAGCACTAGCCCACGGCGATCGCCGCTGTCGAGCTCCGTCAGTCGAGGATGGTGCTGTTCGTCAGAGAACAATTCAGTTAGCACTTGGTAACCTTATCCTCCCTGCGCAGCTGTTACCTGACAACAAAACATAGCAGCCCAAATGGTTCAGACTAACGCAGCGCGAGCGAGGGGGGCTGGGTTCGATCCCTGGCTCCCTGGGATAAATCCCACCTTTTTTCGCCGCGGCGCTGACAGGGAGGGCCCCCTGTCAGCCGCACACAAGCCACGCACGCGCACAGTGGCCCTAGGCCCACTGGCAGTGCCTAGGGCTAGCTCCCTGTGCGGTAACATTTGTTTTCCAATGTTTCTGTAATTAAATCTAAGTCCTCCTAATTTACAGTTTGGCCCTCAATCTTAAATTGTTAATAACTTTTAATCTAAAACTCCAAATAATACAAGTTAAATATGTTTATTGCTCTAAATAAAATTGTCTATCTAATGGTACCAATTGTTTCCTGTTTTGAACTTTCCAAATACAACTTAAATTTGAATTCAAATGTTTCAATTGCAATTTGCTAAAATCAATAACTAATTCATTATTAATCCAATAAATGCAAATAAAATATGTTTTCCATACCATTTTGAATAACCTTTTCAAATATAATTTTTGTTTCCTGTTTGGGATAATTAAAATTGCCTAAACAATTTAATCCTTGTTTAATTCATTTAAATTTGATAAAATCATAACTTGCTCAAAATAAAATATTTTTGAACATGCAAGATATGTTTTCAAACCATCAAAGTGTGAACTTTTCAAATGTGAGTTTGAATTTATGTTTTGAACAAATAAAAATTCAATTAAATTCAAACTTGTTTTAAAATCATTTAAAACTTGTTTAATATTGTTTAATTCATAATAAATTCATCCTAACTCCTATTTTCAATAATTGAAACATGTAATCCAACTAAAATTTGATGTTCTTTTCAAATATAAATGTTGTTAATTGTTTTGAACACTTTAACTTGATGAAAACAACAATTGGTTGTGTGACATCTTTAAGTAACCCAACCTTTCCAAACTTAACCAATAATTTCCAAACTTGTTATATTCTTTTTCCACTTGCACCTCTTGTTGTTATTATGTTGTTATCATCATCCATGCATCATGCTAATCCACTTTCACCTATTGGTTAGTTGTTACACAATTAATTCAACCATAATTCATGGGCTTTCCATAGGCAATTCAATTGCATGTGGGTCCATTTAATCATGTTGTTATCTTGTCAACTAGTTTATTTTGATGTATCAATTAAATGGTCATGCATCATCCCATATTTGTGCACTATGCCATGATATTGATTGTTTGTTCTCTGCGTTGTTTGTTTGCTTCTTCTCGGATAAACGACGACGTTGAGACCGACGATACTTACGACACCCCTTCTAAGGAGTTAGCTCAGTACCAGGCTACTGGGTTTTGCAGGCAAGTTATCACTCACATGAACCACTGTGTTCCTTTCAACATTGGTTACCGATACTTTCCGTTGTTCTTTTCTGCTAGCCTTAGTAGTAGTTGTTTCTGTTACGAACCCATCACATGAATCCCTTAACCTTGACATTGCCTCACCTCCCCTCCTATCACCCTTTTGGTTGAGCCAGTGTCTTACTAGCATGCTTAGGTTGTTTTGCTCGAGTCTGTTGCCGTTACTTTCTGTTGCTATTTCTATTATGTTCTGGGGGCTCGATGTTTAATCAATCAATCATGCTACTGTTATTGTTTAATAATAAATTTGATGATAAGGCACCGGCAGGAGGCCCTTTGTGGTTTTGAGGCCTGCTAGTGTCGACCCTAATAGGAAAAGGGTCTTGTCTACTGATCCATGATGAGCGCACTAACCGCATGTGGGAAGCGAGTATGGGCGCCCCCCTCAATTTGACTCGATTCGCATCTCGTCCAAATCGCCTCATTTAGTTCGGGTTTTCCATTTGCTGCATGCATAATCTTGCGAGCCCTTGGTACCCGGGTGGAACTTTCGTAGTCGGCATATAGGGGGACACGGTCTTAGAGTGCTATGAGGGTCCCTTTTCTTCGGGGCTCGATTAGCCGTGCGCCCAAGGTTCTTTGGGCTTGATGCGAAGAAGAGTTGAGTTGTGTTGAGTGCCCCGCTTGGTGGAAGGGCCTTTCCATCTGGCGGGTTATTCATGCGTGTACGGCCAAATTGGTGCAACCCTGCAGGGATAATCTTCTCGAGAAGCCGTGTTTTCCGCGGTTATGGATTACTTGGTGAAAGTACTGGCTAACAATTACTTAGGACAACTTAAACATAATGATCAAACATGTTACACCCAATGATTAATAACTTGACTAGTAATAGGTTGATGACACAATAACTTGATTCACCTTTAATACAACTGTGTGAGTTATCCTCGGATTGCTTCTTTGGATAAGGGGCGAGATCCAGGATGGGTTTGTTTGAAGTTATCTTTCAGTTGGTTACAATCCTCGATCTTATCTCCTTTCTGTTAGCCGGAAGTGGTAGAATCTCTGTAGTTGGTTAGCGCAGCCAGTTGCAGCATCTTTTATATCCCCGTCCTTCCGTTGAACCCAAGGCATCTGTGCTTGGTGTTGACGGGTTACACTTTGGTGAACTGTGAGTCTTGCTTGCCAGTACGTTTATGTACTGACCCCTTTGGGGCTGTGGTTTCCGCAGACTACGTTTCGAGGATCTACAAGGTGGCTACTACGTGGAGTATGACGAGACTGCTGACGAGTAGATAGCGGACCCGGGCAGGATCCGAGACTTCGTGGATGGGCTCCGTCTTTTCGTTTCCGGCCTCTTAGGCCTATTTGGTTCTTGTCTGTACTCAGACATGTTGATTGCTTCCGATGTATTGTAATGATGTATTGTTGGGGCATGTGCCCTCTGAATGATTGTATTTTGCTATCTCTGCTCTAATGAGAGCCAGTTGCAAGTTATTTCAATCTTTTGTGTCTTAGAGATATGTTGTGATTATCATTCGTTTAACGCTGTTGACGTACCATGTGTGATTGGTATGAAGTACGTCGACAGTAGTGCCGTTGATCTCTAGTGGATAGTTTACATCGACGATGGAATAGCAGGGCTTGTGTTGTCGCGCATAAGCGCAGGCCTACCAGGAAGCTGGGACGTGGGAGCAGTTATGCCCCATAATCCAAGCATCTTCTATCCAGTTCGGCCCGATGAGTATCCCCTAGAAATCAGGGTGCGACAGTGGAGGTCTGGGGCCCCACTCAACCCCACGGCGCGGCCAGTGGGGCGCGCCGCCCTAGGGTGTGGCCCCCTGAGGCCCCCTCCGGGTCTCTTCGGGACTCCGTGGAACCTTCAGCAATTCTAAGACTTTCGGGCTTCGAATTATCCAATTCTGAGAATATTTCGAGGACAAATTTTCTGAAACTGAGCAGAAAACATGGAACTGGCTCCGTGTCATCTTGTCAATAGGTTAGTCCGGAAAATCGATAAAAATTACATAAAGTGTATAGCAAACATGTGGGAAACAATAAGAAAACAACATGGAACATCCAAAATTAAGGATACGTTTATGACGTATCAACATCCCGAAGCTTAGTTCCTACTCGTCCTCGAGTAGGTAAACGGCAAAACACCTAATTTCTGAGGTGACATGCTACCAACATAAACTTTATCATCATAATGTAAAAGCTTATGTAAGCTGAGATCATAGAGCTTCAACACAAACATGATAAATAGAACTTTAATAATAAAGCATAGCAATCACCTTGCATCATGAGAACTAACACAAATAGAAGATCATGAATAACAATGCAAAGAAAGATATACGTTTGTTTCAAGTATAAAGAAAGCATGGCAAAGTGATATTTCGCAAGTCCATAAGAGTGGGGGAAAAAAATAAATGCCAGGAAACCTTCAAAGTTCATGTGGAAGACTAGAAGAAATAATTAGAGAACAAGCAATAACAGATCATGAGTCAATTAATAATGTTTCTGGGATAAATGCACATACCAGAATGGCAAATATGCTCTCTCAACTCTGCATAAAGTTAGACATGGAGACTCAACATAAAAGTAAAAGAAAGGCCCTTCGCAGAGGGAAGCATGGATCACTCATGTCCTAGAGCTTTTATTTTATTAATAGAGGTATTAAAAGTTTGACACTCCTCCCATCCATCTTACACAAACCAGGGCTAACTGAGTCCTCGGGTGCCTGCCAACAATCACATACCATGGAGGAGTGTTTATATTTTGGGAGATGTATGCTAATGTCAACGAATGGTAAACATAATATACAGTACGTCACAAGCCAACTAGATTTTACAAGAGCGGCTCCAATATGAAAGACGCAACTGGTGTAGAAGGTCATCCCTCTTTCTCTTTTGTTTGCACAATTATGCTTTAACTGATAAACTAGGGTCAAAATAGTGAAGAGATTTTGTGTATTAATTTGGGGCTGGGCACCCCGCTGCCAGCCCTTCTATCAATTGGATAAGCGGATGAAGCCACTATTCTAGGGTGTGAAGTCCGATCAACAAGTGATATAAAGATTCTCTATTTACGTCCTCATGAGCAAAAATAGGAACACAAAGCAGGAATAATTTTGAAGGTTTTTAAAGGTAACACATGAGCAATCTACTTGGAGTGGCAGTTAAATACCACATGTAGGTAGGTATGGTGGACACAATGGGAAAACTTTGGTTTTAGGGAGTTTGATGCACGAGTAGAATTGCATACTCAGTACTTGTGGAGGCTAGCAAAAGACTGGGAGCGACAAATCAAGAGAGCATAAGAGCCATAATCATGCATAGCGACATAAACATCATTAATCAAAGCATAAGTGGTACCACATATTCTAAAACTAAATGATCATAGAGGCTATTAGTGAGTGGTTCATATTCATAAACATGGTGTGAGCATGCGCCAAGTCAACCAAATAAAACATTCAAAGGAGAATACCACAAATTTATGCTTCAATATCACAAGAACAACTCATGATTCTTTCAATGGCACATTAAACACTCTCAGCTATTTGAGGATAATCATGCTACTTAATAACCAAAAGGCTTAAAAACTAAAATAACATATAGCATGATATGAAAAAGTTCTAGCCACAGTCTATACAACCTTCTACTTGCACCGTAAAAAATTCTACTTGAAGCAGCAATTTATTTTCCCAACAAGCACCATACAAATGTTTTAACAAAAATGCTCTACATGGTACAGAAACAAAAAAATGAGAGCACTCACATAAAACTACTAGAAATAAGAGCTCTGAATAAGAGATGCAATGAAAACAAGAGCTGAACAAGAATTTTCGCAGTAACTAGAAGAAAAACTAAGAATACTAGCATAACAAGTATTCAAACGAAAAGCGGAGTGTGTCTCTCTCCCAAACAAGGATTCTAGGTTCAATGATATTATTGCATAAAGTAAAAAAATAAAACAAAGGAAAAAAAAACAAACATACGCTCCAAGTAAACTTCATATGATGTGACCGAATAAAAATATAGTTTCACGAGAAGTGACCTCATAGATAGTTGATGAAGAAGGGGATGCCTTGGGCATCCCCAAGCTTAGATACTTGAATCTTATAAAAATATGCTTGGATGAACCACGGGGGCATCCCCAAGATTTGAACTTGCACTCTTCTTGATCACATATATCACCTCTTCTCTTGACACTTGAAAACTTTTTTCACACCATACTCAAAAAATAATTCACATTAGAGGGTTAGTGAAACAAAAAAAAGTCCATGGTTTCTGTATGGAACAAGTTCTATTAATACTCTAAAACATTATCTACAACTACTGATGTTTCGTGAAGCAAATAAGTCCACTTGACATCGCAAAAGAGCCAATGGAAGAAAAATGGCAGAATCTATCAAAACCAGAACAACCTGCAAACACGAATTTTTTCGAGAAACTTACGTTTCTCAAATAAAAAACCTAAAGAACTAAAAGTTTGTGGAATTATCCGAGGAATAAGCACAAAAAATTTCAGGTCATTCTGATCTACCTGAAATTTTCATGATTTTTTACGGTGGACAGAAGAATTCTGTTTTCTGCGCAGAAATCCGAAAACCAACCTCCAACTCTTGTCAGAAACTTTACTTGGCACTACTAAAAAAATGAAAATAAATATACAAAGGAGTTTCTACATAAGTATACAAACCCCTGACTCAAAGAAAACAGAGAAAAAGAAAGCAAAAATAAAACCATGGGTTATCTCCCAAAAAGTGCTTTTCTTTAACGCCTTTTAGCTAGGCCCAGAAAAGTGGCTTCACGTGTTTTCGAGTGAAGAAGATGCTCACATAAGAAATATGAATTAAGAAAAAAGAGCATCAAGAAGAAAGTATAAAACAAATTTAAGTCTAACCCACTTCTTATGTATCGGAATCTTGTAAATAAGTAAATTAAAGAAGCCCAAACTAGAAATCATGGGAAGGTAGAACAAGAGCAACTTCAAAACTTTCAACAAAAAGAGAGGTATTTCAGTAACATGAAAATTCCTACAACCATGTTTTCTTCTCTCATAATAATTTCCAGTAGCATCATGAACAAACTCAACAACATAATTATCACATAAAGCGTGTTTGTAATGGTCTAAAATCACACAAGTCATATCAAGCTCCAAAACAGTGGGATCAAAATTTAAAATCAGCACCTCTTTTTTTCCCCACTTTTAGAAATAGAAAAACAAGATGATTGGTCACTCTTAAAGGGTATAAGACACATTATAGCAATCATATTTTCATTAGCATTTTAATTTATAACATCAAGTAACATAGGACCATCATCAAGAGCATTATCATATAAATTTTCTAAGCAAACTTCCTCATTATCACGCATATCAATAGTTGAAATAAATAGAAGATTCTCATAGAATTTGTCAATGTAGCATGGATTATCATAAATAAAAGTAATAATATCATTCTCACAAGTTTCATTCATAGTAGTATCAAGGTCAAAAGTATAGCAAGCATCAACTTCATGAAAAAGGGATATTTCAAAAGAATCAATAGGATCATCACAATTATGAGTTAAAGGTTTACTATCATTGGGAGGTAGACATGGGTAGCTCCATCCTTCCTCCTCTTAATCATCACTCTCCTCCTCATTTTCATCCAATGAGTTTCCAGATTAAGCAATTTCCTCTTCCATAGGCTCCTGCAAGGCATTAGTCTTTGGTTGAGAGCATCTATTAAGATTTTCAAGTATATAGTAATTACAATCCTTGTAATTACTAAATAAATATTCAAGTATAGCATAAATCTCATATTTATAAGGTGCATAATCAATACTTTCAAGTATATAGGCAATTTCAAATGCACCCTTCCAAGCAATAAATTCTTCAATTTGTTCCACATCATAAAATTTATAATTCCCCTTAACATAAGAAGATATGGTAACATTATCATTATACTCACATTGAAAAGGGAGGTGTTTATACCTCCTACAGCAACGAGATTTATCAAAGAAATAAGTAACATTATAAGTAGAGTACAAGTTTCTAGCATAGTCATGCAATTTATTAATTTGCTCCCATAAGTGTATCCCTTTTTCTGACAAGTGGTGTTCATTATAATATTTTTGTTGTTCATCCGTGAACCCACCTTGCATGTAAGATCTAGTTTTAAAGACATCAACCATTTGTGACGCCCCGAGATCGGGCACTATGCAGATTTCAGCATTTCCGCCAAAATCCACATAATAACCGATTCCAGGTTGCCACTTGTGATAACATTACAACAGTTCACGAATAATCCACAACAACAACAGAGGAGGTATATACAAGACGACTCAAACGAGTCAAGGATACAACTGATACAATACAAAGATCCAAATGACAGCGGAAGAAACAACATAGTGTCCGACCACGGACAAGATACAAATTGGACTAAGGGTCCTGAAAATAACCGATGGCGTCCAATCCCTGCCCAGGCCAAGCCGGAGGGATTCCCAAGCTAACGTCGTCAGACTTCAAACCTGTTGACTGCAATGTAGAATATGCAGCCACGAAATGGATTCGTGGGTCAGTACGGTTAAGTACTGGCAAGTGGATAAACCATACTCACAAGATACCAGCGTAACCAATCATCACAAGATACAAATACTTTGGGTACAACGGAAAGGAAGGGATTATTGCGAAGAAGCGGCAGCGGGCTGCACTAACTAACTACAGAGACGCGCTACAACATCCGGCTAAAAGAAAGGGATAAGATAGCGTATCAGAACCAACTATAACTACTCACCAAACAGTACCCATCCAATGTTACCCCCTACCAAGGAAGCAACCCAAGGAAACTCACACGGTTGATTAAGGTGACATTCATTTTTACGGTGAAGGTAATCTATATTACTAGTCAAGTTATTATCGTTAAGTGTAAGTTGTCTGAGTACTTGTTAGCCAGCACTTTCACCAAGTCATCCATAACCGCGGACAACACGACTTCTCGAGAAGATTTAACCCTGCAGGGATGCACCAATTTGGCCGTACACGTAAGAATGACCCGCTAGGCGGGGAGCAAACCCACCAAGCAGGCCACTCAACACAACCCAACTCTTCTTCGCATCAAGCCCAAAGAACCACGTGATGTGCGTGCGCGGCTAATCGAGCCCCCACGAAGAAAAGGGGGACCCTCATAGCACTGGAAGACCACGCCGCCCTAAATGCCGACTACAGAAGTTCCACCCTAGCGCCAAGGGTTCGCACCTGCATATGCATGCATCAAATGGAAATCCCGAACTAAGTGTGGCGATTTGGACGAGATGCGAATCGAATCAAAGTTGCGGGGGGCGCCCATACTCGCTTCCCACATGCGGTTAGTGCGCTCATCATGGATCGGAGGACAAGACCCTTTTCCTAATTAAGTTCGACACTAGCAGGCCTCAAAACCACGCCGGGCCTCCTGCCGGTGCCTTATCATCAAATTATTATTACTCAAAACATTAACATGTTGTTGATTAAGTTGAAACCCAACTATCAAACTATACAGGTGATAAGACGGACATCAAGACTTGAGCGCAAACAACACTAAGCATGCAACTACGACACGAGGGCCAACAAGGTAAACAAACAACAGGTAATAGGAAGTGGAAGGAATGCTATATCATGGTTGCAAGGTAAACATATGATAGGATCAAGACACCAGCATCGAATCATAAGGCTAGAATAAAGACAACAGAAAGAATCGGTAAGAAGTGATGAAAGGCAGCCATAGGTAGCAAGTGAGTATACTTGCCTGAGATCCAGCAAGTAGAGGTACATCCGAAGAACTTGTCGTTGCTCACATCATCTCAACGTCCTATCCGGGAAGAAGCAACGAACTAGAACAAACACCGGATGCAACAATTACTTCTATGGCAAAAGATCCAGCATGATCAAGATATGGATGCATGACAAGTTAAAGGGTGCATCAAAGATAACTAGTTGACATGGTAAACATATTTAAATGGGCCCATATGAAATTTGGATTGCATATGGAAAAGCCCATGAATTAATGTTGAATTAAATGATCTACAAATAACCATCATGTGAAAGTTGATTAGAATGATGCATGGATGATGAAAACAATAAGAAAACAACAATAGTTTCAGTTTGATATGTTGTTTACCAAGTTTGGAATTTTATTTATTAAGTTATGAACTTTGGCATTCTAAATGATTTAAACAAACATTTGTTGTTTTCACCAATTTTAAATGTTCAAAACAGATAACCAAAGTTATATTTGGAAAGAGCACAAAATTTTAGATGGAATACAATATTTCATTTGTTGAATTTGGATTTAAAATGAGCAAGTTATCAAATTAGCAATTTTAAATGCATTAAATAAACAATTTGTTGTTTTCAGCAAATTAACTTATTTAAAACAGATAACAAAGTTGATATTTGCAAAGTTCATGAAAAAAATGGGATGGAAAACATATTTTATATGTGCCATTTGAATTAGTTATGAGTTTGACCAAATTTCAAAGAGTTGTTTGAATTTGAATTTTTTAAACCATTTGAAATGTTCAAAACAGTATACAAATGGTTTAAACATGTAGAGAATTTAATTTAGCATGGAATATATATAAAGTTTGAATTATTTGGAGTTGTGGTTTGAAAGATATGGGCAAAAGAAGTTTAGGGGCTATTCTGCCAAAATACAGGGGCCTGTTTTGAAGGAAATAGTGCGTGGAGGGGCTTCTGTGCAGAACCAGAAAAGGCTAGGGGCCTGGGTGCAAAGCTGCCAGATCCAGATCTGGATCTGGGCTTCTCTCACCGCAGCGCGCCCTAGCCACAGGGACTGACGCGTGGGCCCTAGGCCACGCGGGCGCTGACGCGGCGGGTGGAAACCACGCGGGCACGCAGCGCCACTGATAGGCGGGCCCCGGTGCGCGGGCGGAAAAGGAGCAAAAAAAGGGGGGTGCGCCGGCCGGGATTCGAACTCGGGGATACAGGGATGTGGATCGGTGCGATAGCCACTAGGATGTGAGCGTGCTTGTGTGAAGATACAGAGGTAAATGAATTGAAGTGATGTCGCGGGTGTTTTCCTGACGGAACTGAAGAGAAGAACGCTTGCAGGGTGACGATCGACGCGAACGAACAGGAGACCGGCCGGTGACTACCAGGAGCAGACAGCGATTGGCGTCTTCAGGGTGCTGCTGGGTGTGGAATAGGTGTTGGTACGAGGTGCAGGTGGGTGTGATCGATCGGCGATTGTGGTGCAGTTCCGATCTGACTAACCATGAACACGTATTGAGCTGTTAACTGAAGTTTTGGACGGCAACAGTTTCAGACTTGATAAAAGTGGCAGATCAACGGCGACCACGGCCGGAAACGGTGTTCCTGTCTCACAGGCATGACCTGAACGTTCATACACAGGTACGAATAGACGTGCTCCGGTGTGCTGCTGTGTGGACGGAGTGTGCGGGTGTGGTTCTGCTCGTGTGTGCAGCGAACCAAACTTAAGCTTACGGACATGACGTCCATGGTGGATGGTTCTGACAGAGAACGTGGTGGTGCTGCTGCAAGGGCACAAGGTGGGAGATGACATGAAGGGGAAGAGGAGCTCACTGGGCAGTTCCTGCTGTAGTCGATCGAGACGCGGGACGATTGGAGGTGACGAAGACGGGGTAGACGACGACGGTGTGCGCACGGACAATACTTGACGAAGAGGATGACGAGCTCGGCGACGACGTCTCGGGAAGCTCCGGCTCCCGATCTTCAGCACCGAGATGGAGGAGACCATGGCGCTTCCGTTCCCGCACCCATCTTGGCTCGGCGGAGGACATGGCGATGTCTGCGATAGCGAGCTGCTCTTGGCTCCCTCGGTTCAGAACAATAACAAAATTCAGAAAGGAGGGAGGAGAGGAGAAAGGAGGGGTGTGGCGGCGGTGAGAGGGAGAAGATGGCTAGGGTTTGTGAGGAGGAGCCGGAGGCGGCTTTATGGAGGGGAAAGCCACGGAGGGGAGGGGACCAGGAGGTGGTTCTGTGAAGAAAGCGACAGGGGGAGGTCGCTCTCCTCGTGTGTGTTTGTACGGATGAAGAAGAAGCCATCCGTGGGCTAGATGTTGGGCCAACTAGGTGTGTTGCTTGGCTAGGTGGGCTGGGTGGTTGGGCTGCTCTCTCTCTCTCTCTCACTCAAACATTTTGTTTTGTTTTGTTTCTTTTACTAATGTCGAGAGATTGTTTTTGCACTATTGAAAATAATTTTTTTTTTAGGCCACAAACTCAACTTTGATTTTTATGAAAATTTAAGATTTCCAACCAATTAAAAATTGGGTGAGTTAATCATATGATGGCATGATGCATGATGATGCGAAAAGGAAAAACAAACACACAAGTTCTAATTGGGGAAATCCCCGGGTGTTACAGCCGACACCACTAACAAGGGATTGCGCCCTCGCAATCCACTCACAACCACGGGAGAGGGAAGAAGTCAGATCTATCGAGTCTTCGGCCATATTGTTGATCTCCTCGACACCACTAACAAGACTTCTCGACACCACTAACAAGGAGTTCTTGCTCGTGTTGATGATGATGCTCTTCCACTGAGAACCTTCCGAAGTTCGAACCTAGTAGGTTAAAAGGCTCAGAAAACGTCCACCCACGTAGAATCCTAAAACTTTGAAAGATTGAGAGGAAGAGAGACTCCAAAACAAATAAGATGAGAGGATAAATAGAATAGAGATAAGGAGAAAACAAGAATCCTATTGAGATGTTTCCAAAATAATTTAGCAGAAATAGTTTTTGACACTCTAGAAACAACGACCGTTAGCGAGGTTATCCTACAGGCTTTGCGGACCCGTTGCTTTGATAACCATTCGTATCGAAACAACATCGGGAATCGGAAACCATGCTCTGATACCATTTGTGACGCCCCGAGATCGGGCACTATGCAGATTTCAGCATTTCCGCCAAAATCCACATAATAACCAATTCCAGGTTGCCACTTGTGATAACATTACAACAGTTCACGAATAATCCACAACAACAACAGAGGAGGTATATACAAGACGACTCAAACGAGTCAAGGATACAACTGATACAATACAAAGATCCAAATGACAGTGGAAGAAACAACATAGTGTCCGACTACGGACAAGATACAAATTGGACTAAGAGTCCTGAAAATAACCGATGGCGTCCAATCCCTGCCCAGGCCAAGCCGGAGGGATTCCCAAGCTAACGTCGTCAGACTTCAAACCTGTTGACTGCAATGTGGAATATGCAGCCACGAAATGGATTCGTGGGTCAGTACGGTTAAGTACTGGCAAGTGGATAAACCATACTCACAAGATACCAGCGTAACCAATCATCACAAGATACAAATACTTTGGGTACAACGGAAAGGAAGGGATTATTGCAAAGAAGCGGCAGCGGGCTGCACTAACTAACTACAGAGACGCGCTACAACATCCGGCTAAAAGAAAGGGATAAGATAGCGTATCAGAACCAACTATAACTACTCACCAAACAATACCCATCCAATGTTACCCCCTACTAAGGAAGCAACCCAAGGAAACTCACACGGTTGATTAAGGTGACATTCATTTTTATGGTGAAGGTAATCTATATTACTAGTCAAGTTATTATCGTTAAGTGTAAGTTGTCTGAGTACTTGTTAGCCAGCACTTTCACCAAGTCATCCATAACCGCGGACAACACGGCTTCTCGAGAAGATTTAACCCTGCAGGGATGCACCAATTTGGCCGTACACGTAAGAATGACCCGCCAGGCGGGGAGCAAACCCACCAAGCAGGCCACTCAACACAACCCAACTCTTCTTCGCATCAAGCCCAAAGAACCACGTGATGTGCGTGCGCGGCTAATCGAGCCCCCACGAAGAAAAGGGGGACCCTCATAGCACTGGAAGACCACGCCGCCCTAAATGCCGACTACAAAAGTTCCACCATGGCGCCAAGGGTTCGCACCTGCATATGCATGCATCAAATGGAAAGCCCGAACTAAGTGTGGCGATTTGGACGAGATGCGAATTGAATCAAAGTTGCCGGGGGCGCCCATACTCGCTTCCCACATGCGGTTAGTGCGCTCATCATGGATCGGAGGACAAGACCCTTTTCCTAATTAAGTTCGACACTAGCAGGCCTCAAAACCACGCCGGGCCTCCTGCCGGTGCCTTATCATCAAATTATTATTACCCAAAACATTAACATGTTGTTGATTAAGTTGAAACCCAACTATCAAACTAAACAGGTGATAAGACGAACAGCAAGACTTGAGCGCAAACAACACTAAGCATGCAACTACGACACGAGGGCCAACAAGGTAAACAAACAACAGGTAATAGGAAGTGGAAGGAATGCTATATCATGGTTGCAAGGTAAACATATGATAGGATCGAGACACCAGCATCGAATCATAAGGCTAGAATAAAGACAACGGAAAGAATCGGTAACAAGTGATGAAAGGCAACCATAGGTAGCAAGTGAGTATACTTGCCTGAGATCCAGCAAGTAGAGGTACATCCGAAGAACTTGTCGTTGCTCACATCATCTCAACGTCCTATCCGGGAAGAAGCAACGAACTAGAACAAACACCGGATGCAACAATTACTTCTACGGCAAAAGATCCAGCATGACCAAGGTATGGATGCATGACAAGTTAAAGGGTGCATCAAAGATAACTAGTTGACATGGTAAACATATTTAAATGGGCCCATATGCAATTTGAATTGCATATGGAAAAGCCCATGAATTAATGTTGAATTAAATGATCTACAAATAACCATCATGTGAAAGTTGATTAGAATGATGCATGGATGATGAAAACAATAAGAAAACAACAATAGTTTCAGTTTGATATGTTGTTTACCAAGTTTGGAATTTTATTTATTAAGTTATGCACTTTGGCATTTTAAATGATTTAAACAAACATTTGTTGTTTTCACCAATTTTAAATGTTCAAAACAGATAACCAAATTTATATTTGGAAAGAGCACAAAATTTTAGATGGAATACAATATTTCATTTGTTGAATTTGGATTTAAAATGAGCAAGTTATCAAATTAGCAATTTTAAATGCATTAAATAAACAATTTGTTGTTTTCAGCAAATTAACTTATTTAAAACAGATAACAAAGTTGATATTTGCAAAGTTCATGAAAAAAATGGGATGGAAAACATATTTTATATGTGCCATTTGAATTAGTTATGAGTTTGACCAAATTTAAAAGAGTTGTTTGAATTTGAATTTTTGAAACCATTTGAAATGTTCAAAACAGTATACAAATGGTTTAAACATGTAGAGAATTTAATTTATCATGGAATACATATAAAGTTTGAATTATTTGGAGTTGTGGTTTGAAAGATATGGGCAAAAGAAGTTTAGGGGCTATTCTACCAAAATACAGGGGCCTATTTTGAAGGAAACAATGCGTGGAGGGGCTTCTGTGCAGAACCAGAAAAGGCTAGGGGCCTGGGTGCAAAGCTGCCAGATCCAGATCTGGATCTGGGCTTCTGTCACCGCAGCGCGCCCTAGCCATAGGTACTGACGCGCGGGCCCGAGGCCACGCGGGCGCTGACGCGGCGGGTGGAAACCACGTGGGCACGCAGCGCCACTGACAGGCGGGCCCCAGTGCGCGGGCGGAAAAGGAGCCAAAAAAGGGGGGTGCGCCGGCCGGGATTCGAACTCGGGGATACAGGGATGTGGATCGGTGCGATAGCCACTGGGATGTGAGCGTGCTTGTGTGAAGATACAGAGGTGAAACGAATTGAAGTGATGTCGCGGGTGTTTTCCTGACGGAACTGAAGAGAAGAACGCTTGCAGGGTGACGATCGACGCGAACGAACAGGAGACCGGCCGGTGACTACCAGAAGCAGACGGCGATTGGCGTCTTCAGGGTGCTGCTGGGTGTGGAATAGGTGTGGGTACGAGGTGCAGGTGGGTGTGATCGATCGGCGATTGTGGTGCAGTTCCGATCTGACTAACCATGAACACGTATTGAGCTGTTAACTGAAGTTTTGGACGGCAACAGTTTCAGACTTGATAAAAGTGGCAGATCAACGGCGACCACGGCCGGAAACGGTGTTCCTGTCTCACAGGCATGACCTGAACGTTCATACACATGTACGAATAGACGTGCTCCGGTGTGCTGCTGTGTGGACGGAGTGTGCGGGTGTGGTTCTGCTCGTGTGTGCAGCGAACCAAACTTCAGCTTACGGACATGACATCCATGGTGGATGGTTCTGACAGAGAACATGGTGGTGCTGCTGCAAGGGCACAAGGTGGGAGACGACATGAAGGGGAAGAGGAGCTCACTGGGCAGTTCCTGCTGTAGTCGATCGAGACGCGGGACGATTGGAGGTGACGAAGACGGGGTAGACGACGACGGTGTGCGCACGGACAATACTTGACGAAGAGTACGACGAGCTCGGCGACGACGTCTCGGGAAGCTCCGTCTCCCGATCTTCAACACCGAGATGGAGGATACCATGGCGCTTCCGTTCCCGCACCCAGCTTGGCTCGGCGGAGGACATGGCGATGTCTGCGATAGCGAGCTGCTCTTGGCTCCCTCGGTTCAGAACAATAACAAAATTCAGAAAGGAGGGAGCCGAAGAGAAAGGAGGGGTGTGGCAGCGGTGAGAGGGAGAATATGGCTAGGGTTTGTGAGGAGGAGCCAGAGGCAGCTTTATGGAGGGGAAAGCCACGGAGGGGAGGGGACCAGGAGGTGGTTCTGTGAAGAAAGCGACAGGGGGAGGTCGCTCTCCTCGTGTGTGTTTGTACGGATGAAGAAGAAGCCATCCGTGGGCTGGATGTTGGGCCAGCTAGGTGGGTTGCTTGGCTAGGTGGGCTGGGTGGTTGGGCTGCTTTCTCTCTCTCTCACTCAAACATTTTTTTTGTTTCTTTTACTAATGTCCAGAGATTGTTTTTGCACTATTGAAAATAAATTTTTTTTGAGGCCACAAACTCAACTTTGATTTTTATGAAAATTTAAGATTTCCAACCAATTAAAAATTGGGTGAGTTAATGACATGATGGCATGATGCATGATGATGCGAAAAGGAAAAACAAACACACAAGTTCTAATTGGGGAAATCCCCGGGTGTTACACCATTGATAGCAAGCATGATAAAGCAAAAAATAACAACTAGAATAAGAACTAATATTTTTGTGTTTTTGATAAAGAGAAGCAAACAAGACAAAATAAAATAAACTAAGCAAAACTAAAACAAAGTAAAGAGATTGGAAGTGAGAGACTCCCCTTGAAGAAATTCTCTTCCTCCCCGGCAACTGCGCGAGAAAACTTTGTTGATGACTCACGTTGGTAGACCTAAAGTGCAAGGTGTGAAGAGTGCAGCAGCAAGTTTTCCCTCAAAAAATAAACCAAGGTTGAATAAACTACTAGGAGGACAAGCAATCTCTGAAGGTTGATGCAGCTGAGGTGATAGAGGCGCACTACCGGTTCAGCAGCAACGTGAAACCTACACAACACAATATAATTACTTTTCCCCCAACGTAGCAGTGAGGTTGTCAATCTCACCGATTTGGTCAACACAAAGAGATTAAACGTATGTGTGGAAAACAATAGGAACTATATGAGAGCAGTATGAAAGCAGTAGGTGTTTTATTAGTATGAGGAAAAAGGACGTGGGTCCACAGTTCACTAGTGGTGTCTCTCCGAGAAAAATAAATGACATGTGTGGTGAACAAATTACAGCTGGGAAATTGACAGGAACGAAGGCTGCACCGTAGTGCATATGCAAGACATAAAGATTACTATGTGATTCACGCGGGAATTACAACAAAATACATAGACTGTTATCCAACTGCATCTATGACTAATAATCCACCCTCTGAATATTATCTGAACAAATGTTAGGTATTAAGTTGCAAGCAACAGATAATCGCAGTAAGAAAGGTGTGTAATCTAAACAATAACATCATCCTTAGACAAAGCATTGTTGCATTCTCCCTAATGGCAACATCACATCCTCCATCCGTCACGTTTCTTTCACTCGAGCACAGATGCAAAGGAGGCATGAACCCCTATCGAGCATAAATACTCACTCTTGGAGTTACTAGCATCTACTTGGCCAGAGCATCTACTAACAACACAGAGAATGCAAGATCATAAATAACATATGCATGAAGATAACATGATAGATTGATAATCAAAAGACATAGCATTCAACATTCATCAGATCCCAGCAAACACAACATGTAGCATTACATAAAGATGATCTTGATCATGTTAGGCAGCTCACAAGATATAAACATGAGGTACAAAGTGGAGAGAAAAACCATATATCTACTCCTATGGACCCGTAGTCCAGGGATGAACTACTCACGCATCACTTCAGAGGAGAGCATGGTGGTGTAGACCCCCCCGGTCATGAATTTTCCTCCCGACAGGGTGCCGGGGAGAGCTCCAGAACCCTCCCGATCTCGGTATGACGATGACGGCGACCTCGAGTGTTTTTCAGGGAAAAGTGGGATATCTTTAGGGTTTACGCCTCGGGGGGAATAAATAGGCAAAAGGGCAGAGGCGATGGAGGCCTGGGGGGCCCCACACCACCCCCTAGCGTGGCCAAGGGGGTGACCGCCCCATCCTATGGTGTGGGCCCCTGAGGCCCCCCTCCGGGTCTCTTCGGGACTCCGTGGAACCTCCGGGAATTCTAAGACTTTCGGGCTTCGAATTTTCCAATTCCGAGAAAATTTCCAGAACAACTTTTCTGAAACTAAAAACAACAGAAAACATGAAAATGGCTATGTGGCATCTTGTTAATAGGTTAGTCTAGAAAATCGATAAAAATGACATAAAGTGTATAGCAAACATGTGGGAAATAACATGAAAACAACATGGAACATCAGAAATTAGAGATACGTTTATGACGTATCAAACATCTCTACAAACATGTGAGTAGAGAGTAGGCTCTGATACTGCTCCTCGTGTATCACCTTGTGCCTTGCATGTCAAATCACCCATAGCGTCAAAAATACCATAATTTGTTCATCATATTTAAGGGTCTCGATCCTATTGGTTAGCTATTTTCGCGCATCCCGCAGCGTTGATCCGCTCATATGCTACGTGATCTCTGTATTTACTTACGCCCATATACACAATGACATCTTGCAATCAAGTAGGGTGTGTCGTGGTGAGTCTACATCACCACACAACTGGAAACGATCATAGTCCACCATATGCCAATGCCGATGAAGTCCATAAAAACACCCTAAGTTTAGATGGCAACTAGGTTTGTTTTTTCTTGCACTATTCTTCCTCTGAGCCGCATGCTTTGCCCTCTAGCCAGGCTTCTCTCTTCTCCCTCGTGCTTACCAACATTTTTTAAGGGGATCCCACCGCGAAGATACCTTTGGGGTCGTAATGCCAAGTCCAGAAATCCTTCTGCCTCGGATGACTAAAAGGGATCTAGAGGACACGAGTTCAACATCCATCGGCAGGAGGCATTGGTGAAGTTTCTCCCCATTCCATGTCGCCATAGTGGTCTCGATGAAATCCACTACTCAAGCCGGTGGCCCATTTGTGAGATTTGCAATAGGACGAAGTATGTCATCTCTAGTATTCATTGCTCGTTCCACGGGTTGGTGATCTCACCCGTTCCGACTGTCTGGACAAGGACTTGCTTGAAGACTCGTGTCCCTTCATGAATTGCCCGCCATATCTGTGATGGCTTTCTTAGGGATGGCATGTACAATGGTTGATAAGTCTGTCTTATTTTAAATCCGCCACGTGATGTAGATATGACAAGAAAACATGTTGTACAATGGGCTATTTTTTAGTTCTATCACTAACAATCAGATATCCTAAATATGTGGTGAGACAATTATGCTAAGAGGTGATCTCTTAGCTAAGAGAAGGCAAATGTCTTTTTTCTGTTTATCTCTCCGCCAACTAAGAAATTATCCTACGTGTTATTGTTAAGAGAGAACCATATGGTTGTGTGTAGTGATTGTTTTTTGAGAACTTTATAAAGTGTAGTCGGATCTTGGGTTTTTCTTACTAAAAGGAACTTCACTATTGTAGTAACGTTCCGAGCTTTAGCAGTGGGCTTCTTATCTCTCTGAAGAAAAACTCATGGGCCTTAGTCTCGGGGATATTACATAATATGTCCCATGGGTCACTTAAACCCCACATGTCAGTGACACGTCAAAGGGGCCTATGAGTGAGTTTCGGCCAACTTTGGAGGTTATTGCCAATTAACCCCCGCCCCCCAAAACCTCGAGCGCACCATGGTGCCCCACCCTCACTGATCGACGATCTCACCGCCGAGATCCTCTTACGTCTCCCGCTGGACGAGCCCGAGCACCTCTTCCGCGCCGCCCTCGTCTGCAAGCCGTGGCTCCGCATCATCTGCGACCCCGGCTTCCACCGCCGGTACCACAGCGCCCCTCCTCTCCTCGGCCTCCTCCACAAACGCGCGGTGATCCAAGGGGACCTGCCTGCCCGCTTCGCCTCCACCACGTCGATGCCAGAATTCCCGCACCCGGGCTCCGACGGCCGCCGCACGCGCCCCCTCGACTGCCATCACGGCCGTGTCCTCATTCACATGTTGGAGCACGGAGGGAGTCCTTTATTAGACAGATGCACTAGCCATATATTACAAAAGTCCGAACTGATGGAAAGACTAGGCTAACAGGTTTTAACATTCCCCCTCACGTCTAGGCTGTGACGTACAGGAAGACCCTCAGACGTGGGATCGATGAAAGGCCGCAACTATTTTTATATTAAATAGTGCGTTAGCCAGGTCTTGAACTTGATACCTCTTGGCTCTGATACCATATTAAACAGATGCACTAGCCATATATTCCAAAAGTCCGAACTGATGGAAAGACTAGGCTATCAGGTTTTAACATCCTTACTTCGTCTGGGAACCAGTCACGGGAGACCGACACTGGCTGCCACCCGAGCCGGAGGAATCGATTTGCTCATCTACTCCGCCGTGGTGCTCTGCGCCACCGTCGGCTGCGACCACATCGACTGCCACGGCGGCCCCTTCCGCGTCGTTTTCGCGGCCACCCATGACTACAACAACATCATACTTGCGAGCGTCTACTCATCAGAGACGGGTGTGTGGAGCTTGCCAGTATGCCTCGACAACATTTGTGAATCCTTTGCCCAGCACGTGCAACACCCTGTCTCCAGCCTAAGCGAGGTACCCTTGTCGGAGATGCAGTCTACTTCACAGTTCGGGGAGGCAATGCAATCGTCAAGTATGACTTGCGCAAGGATCGCTTATCCATGATTGAGATTGACCCGCCACAACCGTTCGTATACAACAATGCTCTCATGGCGATGGAGGACAACACTTCACTGGGCTTTGCCTACATTCAGGGTTCCAGCCTTTATTCGTGGTCAAGGAAGGTGGATACAGAAGAAGCTGCAGAATGGCTACAATACAGGGTCATCGAGCTGGATAAAATATTACCTGTTGCCCACCCAAACGACAAACCATTTGTGGTCGGCCTTGCAGAAGGTGTAGGTGTCGTCTTCGTTAGCTCAGATGTTGGCTTATTCACGATCAAGCTTAGTTCTGGACAGGTTAAGAAGGTTCATGAGCCTGATGTCTACTATAGCGTTCTACCCTACATGAGCTTCTACCTTCCAGGTACGATACTGGTCCTTGCATCTTGTCTGTTGTCTTCCATTTTCGTTACATCTTTTGTATGTTTGCTTAATTTTTTGGTTGTGATTTGTGAATAATTAGTCATAATATTTGTTAGTTATATTTGCGTATGGAGCTTTCCAAGTTTACTTATCTGTGCTAGAGATAATTTAATATGGAAAACATACCTTGTTTATGTTATGAGATTTGACATTTTAAGGACCATGGCCATGCATTGGTAGTTGCTCAATATGCACACAAACATGTTCATCTGAAACTATCCTGTTACCTTGCTTCATACTTTCTTATAAATGAAAATCTGTTATTTTGTGGCATATCCGTCTTGTTACTGTTGGAAAAAAAATAGTACTAGCGTAAAGCTCATCGGGTGCTGACTTGGAGTTGGTTATGAGTTTTGTGCATGATATATTGTAGATAATGGCACATTGTTATCGCTAGTAAGGACTAACTGATAAAAGTCCTGCTGGTTTCTTTCAGAGCTGCTACTATTAAGTATCAAGTAGTTTATTCTCTGTTCAAAGTTAACTAAAATATTACGAAAGTCTATCAATTGTTGTTGTCTTGTTGAATTCTTTGAGATCCCTGTGAAAATCCTTTGAATCAATATGTACGTTTGGAAGCTTAGAGCTACTTCTTCTTTCATTCAGCATGATTATCTGTGTTTATGTTGCTAGTAAGCTTAAATCAATAATGATTAATTTGTTTGAAATTTACCAATAGTTGGTCATTCTATAACATTTAAGATAACGAGGGGTAAGTCCATTTGTACCTGGGAAAACTAACAAATTGAGTTCATTCCATTTAGTGGTAAAATTATTTGAAGATAACCTAATCTCAATTTTCATGATCACGTTTTGCGAGGATTTATTAGTATTTTTTTCTGATGTGTCCTGGAACAAGATTAATGATGCATATTCTGACCAGCTAATTGTGTGAGTTGTGATTGTTCTTTATTCATATGATATTAAACAGTACTTGTACTCTTTGCAAAATACTCTTTAGATTTGAAGGTAGATGTAGTTTATTTATGTATTCATAATGCTTTATCAAAACCTTTGTTTTTTCTAAACTACAGCTAAGAGTTTGGCTTTTTGTTGGAATGTTGTTGGTTATTTGACTTATGTTGCTTGCAGAAAGAGGCAATGGTGGTGGATATGATGCAGCTGATCTTTCACACGCGGCACGATACTTAAAGAGGAATGTCCAATTAGATATTTCTATTTTGATGCACTAGTAGGGCAGGTAAGCTTATCTTTTGCATGTATGTTGAGGTATCTGATCTATTCCTTCAAATAATGCACTGTTGTCTTTTTTACTGCCATTTCTCTAGTTCCAAATTGCAAGAGAGGACTCAAAATATTTTCTCTACAACTCTTTCCTTCAAATAATGTATTTATGTTGCCCGCCTGGTCACCTCTTAGGATTTGATGTCAAGATGTGTCTCGAATCTTTTCTTCAGGCCCTGCTTCCTCATCCCTTCCTCAGCAGCTCTCCGTTCTCTTCCTCAGGCTTTCACCCACCTGCTTTCTCTTTTACTTGATGATGTTTTACTAGCCCCTCTCTTCTGAATGTGCCTTTTCGCTTGGGTTCTTCCTCTAGCTTCTCTGGTGACTGCTGAACTAGGGGCTTTCCACCATTCCCTATCCATGTGCATATGCTCTGGCCTGCTCACAAATGAGAATGTTATCATTGTAAGTAGTAGCAAATGAACTATTTGCACTTCACTGTGCTTTTGGGATGTATTTATGTTTTACTTTTGAGCTATTATGTTTTTTTTGGACCGTCGATTATAACTTGATTTTTTGTAACCGTCGATTAAAAAATGATGAGTAGTCCACGAGTTGGATTTTTCCCCGAATGAAGTCATAGGCGTCCTGAGCTCCTGGCTCTTCAATCCCGACTCATATTGGAAAAAAAAATCGATCACCTAATGGATATCGCCGCCGCCTCAGAGACCGGGCAGCCGCCGCCGGCGCTGCAGCTCCTCCCTAAGCTCATAAAGTCCGTGGCGAGGGGGCAGCAACACGCTCACCTCCTTCCATCCCTAGGCTTGACGGGTTGCAGCAGCCCACGACGTGTTAGGGATTGAGGTGATTTGAGGCGTGGGGATCGACCGCCCGGCGTCTCTGCTAACGGCGGCTGCGGGCAGTGATTTGAGGCGTGGGTGTCGAGCGCCCGGCATCTCTTCTAGCGGCGGTTGCAGGCAGTGATTTGAGGCGTGGGGATCGAGTGCCCGGCGGCTCTACTAGCGGCGGTTGCGGGCAGTTCTAGGTCGGCATCAATCCCTCGCCATTCACGCCCTAAGCCAACTGGTGCGGCCGCCGCCGACGACTAGGGAAGCATCTGTCATCTCCGATCTCAGCAGGATCATCAACAGGGTCGTCGAATTCTGCAAGTCACTCGCCATCATTGTTCCAGTTTTGCAGGTTTGTGTCTTTGGCTGTTGGTAGTCGTACCATCCAATGAATCCTGCAGCACTACGTATGAGCAAATTAAGCTTAAATGGTCCACTTGATTGCACTTTCAAACTTGTTGTATTTGTATGCCACTGTTCCTGAAAGCAAAGTTCAGGCTATATCAAATGTACTTTCTAACAATAGGATCAAGAAATCATATTACTGACTCTGAATAATTTGGAGAAAGTCGTAGTTAGCATCTTACTGTCATCTAAGCTAATTGATCAAATGTTCACTAAAGCTAACTGAACTATAGTGCACTGTGTTTTAATATAAAATTTATTGCATTGTTAACTGAACTATAGTGCACCGACTTATTAGTTGTCTGTCCAGATACTCCTTAGTTCAGTTGGTGTTTTCTCTGGATCTGCTCTTGTCATGTTAAAAATCTCCTAGTTTGATGCCAAAACGAAAACACATGGATGACGTGGGGTATGGACTCAGTGTACGCTGTAGCGGAGTATTCTCTGATATTCTTTGATGTGATAAATCTGTGAATAATGGAGACTTGTAATGCATGCTCTACATCGGG
Organism: Alopecurus myosuroides; assembly: GCA_028641055.1. Classification (NCBI taxonomy): domain Eukaryota; kingdom Viridiplantae; phylum Streptophyta; class Magnoliopsida; order Poales; family Poaceae; genus Alopecurus; species Alopecurus myosuroides. The sequence continues at coordinate 381,651,122 of CM054060.1, forward strand.
TTTTGCTGCATAGGAACCTTCTGCCACCGTTCTGCTCTTCTGAAGATGTTATGAAGATGTTCGCCTGAAGAGTAATGGTGTTTTTTGAAGATGTAGTTCATCAATATTCCCAAAGATGATTTATCTACAGCAAATGCTGAAATCGTGAACAGTTCATGTGGCTTCTTGCAGCCTGACTTGTACCAGATAATTTCGGATTAAATCGTGAAGTAATGATATAAATTTTCTTTGATGTTCTTATTTTGTCTGTACGAGATACTTTGGATTATATACTTTGTGCAAAAATTTCGATTTGAAAGTGTTGCAGTTCAGTTTGCCCTAGGGAGACCAGGTAATTCGGTCAGGGATAGGGAATTGGAAGAACAAGAAAATCACATGATTGGTTTCAGCGCCTTGTCGTTCAACACTGAGTCAGGATGCAGGCGATAAAGCCACATAACTGCATACCCTTTTCAGCCCCTGAAGACAACTCCATTGCAAATTGAGGCTTGGATGTCTATGGGTATTTCGTCCGGCATGCTTGTGTCAGTCTCTTCTGCAGATTTACACTACACACACAAGATGCACAATCAAGATCAGAGACAAGTAGCAGGCTCAGCTTAGCTGCTTAAGCATGTGCTCTCATATCAGAGTTTCTTGCAACACAACCATGCAGCTACGGAATCATGAAATAAGCAAGTACCATCCAGAACCAGCTTATCTTCTATACCTAAATAGCAAACCCCCACTACAAGGATTTCTCTCAACATGCAGCCTATCCACCTCATCAGCCCCACATGCAGTTATGCCACATTAACAGCATTGCCATGTCATCACAACTAAATTTAGTAGTCACATGGGCTGATGAGTACTAGTGTCCACCATCAGTTATCTTGCATATGCTTAGCTCAATCTTGCATTGATGCAAGATATGGATTTTATTGAAACACATTTTCTGAAGTACAATAGTATTGTTATTCTGTGTACTGTCACTCAAGTAGTGTTGATTGCTATGCTAAGCCATTCTGTGTCATTTCACTCAATAGTGTTGTCATTCTGAAGCCAAACATATTTTTTCGCTCAAATAGATTTTGCTGATTTTCACCATTTGTTTTCTGTTAGTGCAAGCAATCAACCCAAAGCATGTATCTGTTATAAGATAGCAAGAAGAAAAGGCTTGAGCTAAATACAGAAGCACACACCCCAGTGTTCAGTAACAAGAATTTTTGGACCTGAAGATCAATTCAAGATTGGTTGGTTAAAGTATAGTTATGGTACACTAGGCACCTGAATGTTTCTGTCTGAACTAAGGCACAGTTAGGCAGCAATTTGGTGTCAACTGTACCAGCAGGTAGTTCAATATCTCTGCACATGTGGGTGCTTGTTTGGTCGTATGATGATCAATTTCTACTCTAGTTACATGAGATATCACGCTTAATTTACACTGAGACTGAGGCGTGTCCGATCATCCGGCTGACGCGCATATCATATGTCGGGAATGACATGACCAAAGAGACCTGCAATGCTCCATGCCGGGGTGAGACGAACTCCACCAGGGATCACGATATGGCCAGTGTTGGTGTCTTGGTGATGCACACGATTGCATGATCGATACTTGCCATGTCAGTCACGTGCATGCATGGAGCTAGATTCTTATATGACTACTACGTGACTCTCGATCATGACAAAAGAACCGGCCGGAAGCGCAAGAACAATCAGGTCGAAGAGAGAAATCCAGTTAGCGTGGCTTCTGTAGCCTAATCCTCCAACAAACTCTCAGATCTGAACTCTCAATCCACGAAACTGTCCCCACGTAATTTTGGTACGTGCACTAGTGCAACGTCAACGAATTTTTGGTACACTGTGCAGCAATTTTATACCGTGCAACCCAATTTTTTGTTCCGTCCCCACGCTATTGGTATCGTCCCCACAAAATTTTTGGTACCGTCCCCACGCTATTGGTACCGTCCCCACAAATATATTGGTTCCGTCCCCACGCTTTTGATACCGTCAGGTTCCGTCAGTCTGGTTCCGTCTATTTTACGACCATTAGATTGGGTTTGGATGGACGGTTTGTAAAAATGCCAACCACCCTAAAACTTGTATTTACTTTTACTTGTTGCTACACCGCCTTTAGCTTTTTTGTGTGTGGTTAAGGGTCTACCAATTCATAGTCTAACTTGCTTGTTGATCCCGTCTACGCAACTAATTGATATAAGAACAATACCTGACCATTTGGTTTCAAATTTCATTTACTTCTTATTTTGATCATTGTGATACCTAGTGACCCAATGATTGCCACATTACATGAAGAATATGCATTAAATCTTAAAGTGTTGTTATTGTTTTGCTTACAGTTATTGTAGTTTTATGGACGATTATTCTTGTGTTGTTTGGATAAACATTCCTCAGCATGTTGCGTGTTGTCCGCCAAACTTGCATATAATGTATTGACCATGAACCAGTTATATAACTTGTCTGTGAGAAGCTATATGTAGCTATTTTTATGTGCAGTCTAATATATTAAATTTTAGCCACCTGGATGTTTATGCTCCATATTGAGCACGTTCTGTATTTTTCAAAATGATACTGGATGTTTGCCCTCCCTTCCGTCCAGCTTCTTTCCTTTCGGTTCAGCTCCCCATGTTCCTTATGTTAGTGTGGCTCTTCATCCTCTAGACCATCCAAAGTCGTTACTTATTCTCTTTCCGTGCATATGTTTGTGCCTGCTCAGAGGTGAGACTGCTGTCATGCTAAGTAGTAGCAAATGAACTAACCCTTTGCTGTGCTTCGCCGCTTCGGGGATATTGTTTATGTTCTACTTTTAGAGTTTTGCTTGTTGCTGCATCAATTTTATTACTTTTTACCATGCTTATGGGTATATCAAGTCCTAGTGTGATGTGCATGATGTAAGTAGCACTAACTGAGCATTCCTACTTATTTTGGATCTTCGTGATACCTTAGCGAACCAACTATAGCCACAATGCTTGAAGAGTATGCCTTCGCTAAATCGTATACATCTGTTTATTGTTTTGCATTTTTGCTTGCTGTCATTGTAGTTTTATGGATGATCGTTCTAGTTTTAGGCTATTCAGTTAAACATTTTTCTCAGCAGGCCACTTGTTATCCACCAGATTTGCACATATATGTAGTTGGGCACTAAATACATGTAGTTTGGATGACCCAAACTATATGTAGGTATTCTTTATGTGCAGTCTAATTTCTTCGCCTTTGGCCTCCATGAATATTAGTTCATATCAAACACGTGATTAAAATGACACAACTAGATAACTAGTTACATGTTATATTTTTGCTTGCATGTTGTCAGTAAAGTAGTGGTGAAAGTACTCCTTGATGCCGTGAAGAGTAAAAATTGCCTGTGATTTTGGATCGAAGGATGTATCAATTAATAAGTACAACTTTTAGAGTGATTGGAGAATTTAGCAACCGTCCAACAAGTTAATCTAACGGTAGAAAAATAAGAGGTACCAGAAAGTACTAGAAAAAAGTACTGGAAAGTACTTAAAAACATCGATTTATTCTATTTGCCAAAAACTGTTGAAATAGGAGGCGCCCCACCTGTTGGTGACTGCCTGGCTGTGATATCGCACTCAAAGGCATGTTGTTTAACCGCGGGCCGCACCCGCCGGAATAAATTGCTGGCACGACAGGGAGCTTGCTGCGGAACCATGGGTGCCGTAGCAGGAACAGCCCGGCGACCAGCGCCACCACCCGGTATCGCGTTACATAAAGCACCACTCGGCTATGAGGCAGATAAAAAGACCAATACGTACATCGCCCGCGGGTCGCACCAGCTGAGCAGCCTCTCCCTTGCGTGTTGTTGGCTCCATCTAGTCCGGCGAGACGAGCGTGTAGCAAGAACTAACTCGCCGAGACGCACCTACGTACTAGCTAGGTAAGCAAGCACACTGCACATAGGTTGATCGATCCAGGTGCTAGCTAGCTCATACTACGACGCAACACACGAAAAACACAACGACACCATGCCGTGGACCTAGACGTGGACGCGGCTGGCGAACCGGAACATCTCCACCGTCTCTCGACAATGACTCCGATGATGCCGAACTTCTCAAGGTCGAGCGGCATGGACTGCACGAACGGCCGGTGGTCGAGCCGCTTCTCAAAGAGCGTGAGTGGGAGCTGGACACGCGACCAAGGAGGCTGTCCTTGCGCTGCGCGGGCTCACACAATCTTCCACCTTCATCACCAAAGTTTGGGCAAGACTAGGCCGAGCGCACACTGGCCACGCGCTCGCCGCGGTGGCGGCGTCGGAGCGCCACGCGTCCGGGAACGCCTCGTTGGCCCGGGTGATGATCCACACGGTGAGCATGAGCTCCCTGCGCACCTTGTAAATGCCGTCGCCGTGCCTCTCCTGGAGACGGCTACCACAGCGGTACGTGCGGCACGTGGGTGCCACACCTCGCTAAGGTCGAAGACGATGCAGCCATGCATCTCTCGATCCTTGAGGTGGACCTCGAGGGCGACGCGGGACTTGGAGTAGTCGAACAACTTGTTGGCGAACAGGGACTAGGATGACGAGGAGAGGCAGAGGATTGCGCCGCGGCCACGCTATGGTGGCGAGCGGCGGGTCGTCCGCGTGCGGGTGGGTCGACTATGGTCCCGTATGAAGTTACCAATATATCCCTGATTAAGTTGATTAAAAACAGGCAATTAACCGTGCTAGCTAGATCCACGGACAGAAATAATCGTCAACGGAAGTACTCGGAAGTACTGCAAGTACCCGCCAATCACCCTAACAGAGCTCTGGGTATGACATGCATGTATGTATGATGGAATAAACAAATAATTATCCCAGAGTAAAAAGTACCTCTTAGTGTGTACCGGCTTGTAAGATATGCATGTGTACGTGTATCATGGATGCATGGTCCATCATTTATCCCCGACAATCAAAGGATGACAGAATTTTAACATAACAACGTGAAAAAATTAGCCCTCAAAATGCTTAGATCTCTCAAATTAATGACAAAACTGATAACATACTAACAGTTAAGATAACGGAATGGAAAAGCTGATTGTCGCACTAACGGAGTAGTGGCTTTCTGAGCATTAGACCGGTCAAATGGTATTTCTGAGGATGGCTTCGGTCATAGTGGAAAGAATGATAAACACCCTTAGTATTAAGTCTCCACCATTGCTTGCCTAACAAGGGTAGATTATAAAGCTCATGATCCCTAAAGCCCATTCCACCCCGGCTCTTCGGTTTTGCTAACTTCTTCCAAGATAGCTAGTGTAGTGATCTCTTGTCAATAGAACCACTCCACCAGAATTTTGCCGCCAAAGATGACAGTTTCTGGTAGGTTCCTTTTGACATTTGAAAACAACTCATACTATAAGTAGGCATTGCTTGTATAACCGATTTAATAAGAGTATCCTTTGCTGCATACGGTAGTTGTTATTCAGACCAACCATTCATCTTGGCTCTCTCCCTCTCTTCAATATAATCAAAGAAGCCACTAGTTAACTGACCAGCAGCCGTGGGTAACCCCAAATATTTCTCACTAAAAGCCTATGTGTCCGTATCCAGAGCCTGTTTCACCAAAATCCTTTGATTCTCAAGAATTCCAGAACTATAGTACACTTTTTTAATATATATTAGCAAACATGCCCGTGCGTTGCAACGGGAGAAGAAAAAACATCATACCACTAATCCAATAAGCAGGACCCAAAAATCCTCGAGCCCCTAGACATAAAGATCTACATCATCTATTTCAGTCTTTTTGTGTGTCCCATAATTAAAATGAATGACAACACATTAAGAGCTAAATTCGTAATTAAAATATAGTGACATTCTCTTGAAGTTGAAAGCATATTCAAAGAATACGGAAACAAATAAATAATGATGAAAATTTGACCTACTTTATTACCACAAATATGACATGAGCCGGTCCAACAACACTTATAAAATACCATGAAATTAGTCTAACTTTGCAACCACATTAAACATTACGCTTATAAAAGAAGTTTTTTATACCATGAAGCATTACTATGGTTTGCATGTAGAAGTTCATGGAGGTAAATACATATAGATAGATTAGTACATAAAGGGTGGGACAACCCTTGTACAACAATTTTGGTGCTTTTTTTCTTACTGTTTCTTTTCCTTTTGAACATAAGGATTAATTGTGCATTGCACGTGAAGTTGCATATTCTACACCATTAGGAGCAGCCAGTTTATCTATTTTTTTACGCATCTGAATTTTGAACTAAGATTTAGATTCAACTTATAAAAAAAGATTGATTTTACGTTCTCCTGATAATCATCAATTTACAATCCTATATGCTGATAATTTTGAACTTGGAGTTAAACTTCTATTTTGGGAAAAGACCAAGCAAAGACATATGAGAAGTTTAATCGAATTTCTGGGCACTAGTGCAGAACAGGGCATTAGCCCCGGTTGGGAAGATCCTTAAGCCCCGGCTTCCCAACCGGGTTTGCCAAACCCGGGCTAAAGGCCCCCCTTATGCCCTGGTGGGCTTACCAACCAGGGTAAAAGGTGTGCACACGTGGGCTCTTCAAAGCGAACAGGCCGGCGCCCTTTTACCCCGGTTGGTAACACCAACCGGGGCAAAAGGTTCTTTTTTTTTAGTTGTTTTCCTGTTCTCTGCGGTAGATTCGAAATTCGATTTTCTTTTCATTTTTTCCGTTCTCTGCACTAAACATTTATAGTAAGAAAGATGAAAAATTATCGAACAAAAACATAGATGAAAACGAACAATAACATAAACATATAGTATGCCACGAATACAAATATTGTTCAACACGATGGCATAATTAAACATAGTTCGACAAAAACATAGTACGACATATAAATAGAGCGACATAAGCATACTACGCCTCGGCGTCGGAGGCAGTCTTGCCCGAGCTATACTCGCCGGAGTCAGACTTCTCAGCCTCGGAGGCGGAGCTGCTGTCAGACGAGCTATCTTGGCAGCAAGGGGGGCGGACTAAGGTGCCGCCGAAGATCTTCACCTCCAGCACATCCACCTCCTCGTTGTTGATGTACCTGAATGTGAGGATGTTGCCCGCATTTAGGTTGTGCATGTGCGCGAATTGCCCCCACCCATGGCGCGGGTAGAGGTCATCGTCACGTCGCTACAGGACCACGTGCACGGGTCCGTTGTCGCAGCCCTCCAACCGGAGGCTGAAACTAAAGGGCCCCTTGCGCTCGAGGAGGATCGCCGTTATCTTCTGTGGAAGACGAAGCCTGTTCCACACTGGGTGGAGCAGGTTGACGTAGAACTCCGGGAGCCGGAGACCGTCATCCTCCTCCTCCTCCTCCTCCGCCAACGCACCAACAACGCCACACCGTTTACCGCGTATTGACCCCTTTACTGTCCCCCATGCTCCGCGTCTTGCCCCCCGTGCAACGCTTGCTGCCCCCCGTGCTCCGCGTCCACGTCCACGAGTAGGAGGCGTCACTTCCTCCTCCTTGATGGCTAGGGCGCCACCACCATGTGCATTCGATGTACGCGATCCACATGGACGTCCACCACGTTGTACGGGAGTGATTTCTTCGACGGGGACGGCGCCGCGCCCACCGCTTGCACGCAAACTGCGTCGGGGATGTCTCGCCATGGCTACAAAAATGTATAACATCATAAGTTCATCAGTTTCATCAGTTTGCAACAATTGCATATAATCTAATAAAAATGTAGCTAATAGCATCAATTTCATCAAAATTGCTGCAAATTTCATCAATTTCCTCCAAACCTCTAACTAATTTTTTTGTGAAGCTGGACCTTCACATTTTGTGCTTGTTACGAGGTAGTACATGTTATGGCGATGCGGGGGAAGGAAGGGTTTTCTGGAAACCTTTGAAACTAAACAAAATCATATATGTAATATAGTGAGATCCGAACAAGATCAGACCCTTCTGTGTACATCCATAATAGCGACATTCTTCATAACCCCGGACGGGATTTCTGAGGAATATCACCATTACGAATGTGCACCAAAGGGTTTAATTTCGTTCGGATCTCGCCAACCATATAATATTACATATGTGACGTTATTTAGTTTCAAAGAAGTCAAGAAACCCTCGCATTCATTTTCCCAGATCACCACCGCATGTAGTACCTCCTCTTAAGGAACAAGATGGTCATCGGTCTGTGTGCTAACGTACTAATAAAATAGCTAATGGTACTAAAATATGCCTCTAGCTAATACATCACGATCGAATAATATCACTTATTCATAGCTCGGGTTCATTTTATTTAACCCTAATTCATCACGATGTAGTAATAGCTTATACATATTCATGAAATATCTCTCAAACAAATTAACTCCGACCGGGTCCTAAACCGCGGGGTGCTGAGTCGCGGGTGCTACGCAGACATAGGTAAGGAACCCTCACAGGGTCATAGCTCACGTGGTAAGGAACCTCCGAATAATTGACCAACCGCTGCTATACTCCCTATCGAGCAAGTACATGTAGCGACGGACGTGCTCCTCCTCCTCCCTGGTACGCTGTTGTACCACCTCCTTAGGGGCCGGCTCTCTCCGCACCGACCGTGGCCCACGCGATGGTTACCAAAGAATATCCGGGTCGACCACGTCACCCGAATTTCTCACCAAGCCGCGTGTCCCGGTACTAAGGACCTCACAGTGCCAGCCCGGCGGGGCCCATTCCTGGACATCGCCCGTCGGGTCCAACAGAGACATCGTCGCTAAGAAAAATAAATTAAAAACACATGCATTATATATGGACTAAGTAAATATTCCTAATTAAGTAAAAATTCACTAAGTAAAAATTATACTAATTATAAACATTCACTAAGTAAATATCTAAACTAAAATTCCTATATTATAATATTCATGTAATGGTACTAAGAAAAACCTAATTCACTTCTAAACTAAACATTCACTAAGAAAAAAATAGGTAACTCCAAAACCTAAATTTTTTCTAAGTCTCCAATACCTATATTTTTTCCTCTAAACCTCTAACTAATTTTTTCTAAGTCTCCAAGACCTAAATTGTTTCTAAGTGTCCAAGACCTAAATTTTTTCTAAGTCTCCAATACCTAAATTTTTTCTAAGTTTCCAATACCTAATTTTTTTTTAAAGTATCGAATACCTAATACCTAATACTAATCTAACACTAATACAGTTGAGGAGGATGAGGGTGCAACGAGGAGGCGATCTCACTTGCGGAGGAGGGCACGGCGGCGAGGAGGAGGGCTTGCGCGCGGGCGAGGAAGGTCGGCGGCGATCTCGGGTGGCGCGAGGACGGGCGACGCGGGGACGGGCGGCGTAGAGGACGGGCGGTGCGAGGACGGGCGACGTAGAGGAGCGGCGGCGAGAGGATCCCCGGCGGCAAAAATCGGGCAGCCTACACTACTAGGGAAGTGGCTATAGCAGGATTACATAGCACCGGCGCACCTGTATTCGGAACCGCCGGCGGTAAGTACCACCGGCGCGCTCATTAGGACTCCGCCGGTGCTATGAAGGCCAGGACCCCCCCTTTGGGCAAACGTATCCCCGGCACGGTCCAATCAACGTACGTCGGTGCTATGAAGTTACCCCCGGCGCGTTTGTAGCGTAGCGCGTCGGCACTAAAAAGTAGGCCAGGGCCCCCGCTGGGAAAACTTACCACGGGCGCAGGCCCTCTAGCGCGCGTCGGCGGTAATATTTACCCCCGGCGCACTAGGGTGATGGCGCGCCGGCGGTAAGGTACAGCTTATCCAGCCACCACCCACCACCCATTTGCCCAACCACTCACTCCTCTCTTCCCAACCCATTTTTTCACTCCTTTCTTCCAATTTTAGCACATTTAACCAACCAAATATGATATGTTTTGTTAAAACTTTCTCTCCCAAACATGCCGCTCCCTTCTACCTAGTTAGATCCATATCTACTATGCAAAAGAATCTCTCTCCCACACGCACCATATTCATATATCTAGATCTAGATTGATCTAGATAGAGTCTAGACACACCGCACTCTCTCCGGTCGACACGTGTCGTGTGTATGTTACGATCTTCCATATCTCGTGCCGGTGGAATATACTTATATCGATATATATATATAATTATTGTGTTTGCAACCAAAATATGTGATGACGACCCATATTCATGGGAATTGTATTATGTTTGTTGCGACCGTGTTAGATGTGATGACATGTAAATGAGTTGGCATTGTTTTGCCGAAATGTCGATTCATTTCCGTTTCGGCAAATTTTTGCCACTCCGTTGTGACCTTTTTTTAGCAAAGGTAATGCCAAAATTTTCCGTGAAACCGGCCAGGTGTGGATCTAATCAAACTTTACTCTTGTCGACCGTGCAGGAGACAATGGTCATCTCGACGAGGGAAAACGTCGTGGATAGATATGTGAAACGTGCAACGGCCAACATGCATCGAAGGGACCTCATAGACATACTTTGTCTGTGTCGAAGATGCAAACTTGGGTCCCTGTTCAACCCATCTTCAGGCGTAGTGAAGGACCACCTGCTTAGGCATGGTTTCATGGACGGTTACACTCAGTTGACCATGAGTGATGAGGAAGATGATCATGGGGATGATCATGAGGATGATCATGAGGAGGGGGGCACGACGATAGCGCTCAACATGGGGAAGAAGGGAAGGAGGAGAACGACGATGACGAAGAGGCTACCGCACACGGCGGTATTGGAGAGGAAAAGGCGGCGGACAACAATACTCCGCTAACGTCAGTCGTGCGGGACCATCATGTTCAAGAGTTACTTCTTAGCGATAGGTCGATGACTGATGCGAGAGGCGCCGATAGACGGAAATCTAACCTGGCGCAACTAGAGATAGACTCGAATAGTCCGTTGTATAATGTAGCAGACCGCGATCCGGAGGAGTCCCGCTTAAGAGTAGCACTCGATATTATGCAGATGAAGGAAAAACACAGATGGACCGACGCAAGCGTTGACGACCTACTGCAATACATGAAAAAGCGTCTTCCTAAAGACAACACGTGTCCTACTAGTCTAGACGAGGCAAAGAAAGTCGTGTGCCCTCTCGATTTACCGCACACAAAGTACCATGCATAAATCCATGACGGTGTCATTTATCGGAACGAACACGCGGACAAGACCCAATGCCCAGTGTGTGGCGTTGATCGGTACAAGAGAGGGAAGAAAGCCGCTCCCCGGAAAGTGGTGTGGTACTTTACGCTCACGCCTCGTCTGCAGCGGTACTTCATGGACCCTAAGGAAGCAAATATGATGCGCTGGCACGCAAACATAAAGGAGGCAGTGCTGAATGATCCAGAGCGGGCTGAAAACCCAGTGCTGACTCACCCTTCGGATGCAAGCCAGTGGAAGGCACTAGACAACGAGTACAAAGATTTTGGGAAAGAGGCAAGGAACATCAGGTTGGGTGCGAGCACGGACGAACTCAATTCGTTTGGCAACCAGGCCAGCAAACATAGCATGTGGCCTGTGTTTGTTTGGATATACAACCTTCCCCTGGCTCTGCATTAAGAGGAAGTACATACACATGAGTATGCTAATTCAAGGACCGACACAACCAGGGAGCGATATCAACCTGTTTCTCGAGCTGCTGAAGGAGGAGCTAGAAACGTTGTGAGAGGATGAAGGGGTACAAACATGGGATGCCTACGCGGAAGAATATTTCCCTATGAGAGCCGCGTTGATCATGACGGTGCAGGACTTTCTCGTATACGGATATATTGCATGCTAGGTGTGCCATGGACACAAGGCGTGCGTGAGATGCATGGAACATACGCTATCTTTACATCTTGAGGAACTGGGATCTTGTAAGACTGTATACATGAGGCATCGAAGGTGGCTAGACAAAAATGACCCGTGGAGGAAGCGTGGAGATCTATTCAACGGTAAAGATGAGCCTGAAGGACGTCCACCTCAGAGGAGCGGTGATGAGATCAAGGAGTTATTGGACAATTGGAAAGAGTGCCCTGCATCGGGAAAGGGAAAGGGAAAGGAAAAGAAGAGAAAGCGAGAAGAGAAGAAGAAAGAGAAGGCAGCAGGACCGCTCCTGGGGGTATGGAAAAGGAGGTCTGTATTTTGGGACTTGACGTACTGGCCAATCCTCGGTACGCCTCATTGCCTTGATGTCATGCATATCACGAAGAACGTGTGCGAGAGCTTGCTCGGCACCCTGTTCAACATGCCGGATAGGGCCAAAGACGGGCCGAAAGCAAGATACGACCTTGCGGCCCTAAACATCAGGAAATACCTTCGAATACCACCACCGGCTTCTAGGACCAAAGATGACCAGCTGGACGAGGAGGAGGCGGACGGTTGCAAGCGCAAAAGGGCTAAGCCGCAACACTGGGTATGCCCCCTCCTACTTCACTCCAAGTCCCAACGAGCTCGATCAAATGTTCTGTTGCCTTCTAGGAGTCAAAGTGCCCTTTGGTTACTCGGGGCTGATATGGAGATACCTTGACCCGAACAAGAAAATCTATAGCGGGATGAAGTCTCATGACTGTCACGTGATGATGACGCAGATAATTCCAGTTGCAATCCGAGGGATAATGGAACCTCATGTCCGTGAAACGCTGACTGGTCTATGTAACTTTTTCGACGTCATCACTCGGAAGTCGATCACTGTGAAGAAACTTGGAAGGCTGCAGGAAGAGATCATTACGATCCTATGCGAGCTTGAGATGTACTTCCCGCCCGCATTCTTCGACATAATGGTCTATCTCTTGGTCCATATCGTAGATGATATCATCGATCTCAGGCCGGCATTCCTGCACAACGTGATGCCATTCGAAAGAATGAACGGGGTCATCAAAGGTTTCATTCTTAACAGGTCACATCCGGATGGAAGCATCGCCGAGGGGTTTGTCGCCGAAGAGCGAATCTTTTTCTGCGAGAATTATCTAGACGTCGAAAAGCCGGTTGGTTTCCCGGAAAACAAGCAAATTGGCAGGTTTGAGGGAGCAGGCCACAAAACGGGCAGGCGGGAAATGCACGTGGCCTTTGAGGGGCGGACATCCGACTTTGACAAGGCCAACTTAGGAGTACTTCAGCACATCGACGATGTGCATGCTTGGTTAGAAGATCACAAAAAAATGATAGCAAACAATGCTCGCAAGCCGATGACCGAAGCAGATATACTAAGAGCACACAAATCCTCTTTCGTTCACTGGTTCAAAGACCAGATTGATGCTGATCCCCCGACAATGACCAGCGAGAACGGTAAACTAATTTTGGCTTTCTCCATTTCAGTTAATAGTCGAACAGACGCGGAGAGAGAGCACTCTGTCCCCTTCCAGTGAGAGAAAACCCCCGCCGTTTTTATCCACGGGGAGATAACCGCCGCCGCCGCAGCAACCGCCGCCGTTCTTCTTCACAAGCCGTGAGGTTCTTTCATTTCCCTTCTCAATTCTTTTTCCTCTGCGCGAATGGCGAGCGCGAGGAGAGTGAATCTCACATTTTCGCGTGCATGCATGCAACGGTACGTGTGACCGAATCCGCCGCTGTGGTCATCATCGGCGACGACTCAAAGGGTCAGCAGAACACTGGCGACGACGCTCTTCACCATCGGTAAGCACCCTCTTCATCGGCGATCATAATCGGTTTGAATCTGCTTGGGTTTTTTTGCCGGCCATGTCGGATGAACAGTACAAGTAGTACTACTACCTCCGTTCCATAAACTAGCTTGCTAGAAAGGCTTACAAGAATGGAGGGGAGTACTAATTAGTACTAGTATTTTGCAGAGGTTTCTTCAGATTGTGCTGATTTAGTACTAAAATTGTACTCCATCTCGGTTTATTAGTCACTTTTCCAAAACCAAATAATATATGGAGTTAGGCATAATTAGCATTAATGATCTTCTAGAGACCCTCCGACCCACTTCCTCTCCCCAATCTGCATTTAATTAAGCCAATGCATGCTCTTACTATTAAGCATTGTTAGTCTTTTCTAATTAATAGCCAAATTTAGGAGTGATTATCTTGACCAATCATCACTTGCCTAGGTAGTATTTATGCAGATCATTAGTGCTGTTATTTGTGTAGTTGTATCATGGATTCTGTTCTAATTAATACGCTTGTTTTTTGTGTTTAAAAATCAGGAATGGCTCAAAACCTATGTCAGTTCTGTTTTCATGAACCTGACATGTGTCTCGCCGGCAGTGAACTGCCATTATTGAATTTTAGAGTGATGATGAGGGTGTCTAAACAATATTGTCATCAAGCGGCAGTAAGTATCCTTGACACTACAATTATGTTGTTCCTATGCTTTTGATTTGTTGACGAATATATGTGTGCTTATTCTATTAAATTGTATATATGTGTACTATGTAGGATCTGCCTTGTTCTTTCCATAAGCGTATAGAGAAATTTGCTGTTGGTCCACATAAGGCATGGATTGTCTGCAATGTCAATGAATATCACTTCTACGTGGAACGTGGGCCTGGAATGACTTATATATGTGGACCATATTGGACAGCATTTTGTCAAGCTTATGACAATTCAACCTAACGATCTTGTGAGGTTTGATTATGATGATCTATTCTGTATGTTTGACGTTCGAGTAACTAATGCAAACAATGAGGTCAAAGCTTGGGTTCTAGACCCTGGTATGTAATTGCACGTTGGCTTGTTTTCCTTACACATTAATTTCCTAGCTAGTTAATATATATGTTTCAAACTTTCCAAGATGGCCTTGGTTACGTAATTGCACATTCACGTGTTTTTCCCTTTGCGATCAGAGTGTCGTCCTATCGTACCATCTTGCAAGATGACACTACAGAAGAGCCTATTTGAGTACCCATATGAGGTCAGTGGTTCTGAAATGAATGCGATAACCTGGGCTTTTTACAAGCAGAATAAGATGGACCTGGAAAATGGGGAGCACATTATAGTCCCTCAGTTCTTTGTGCACAGGGTGCAGGATCAAGGAGAACTTAATGAGTTGGTTAGTTAATTACATGATCATTCTTTTCCTGCTTAATTTGAAAAAAATGCCATTTAGCTATCTATGCATTTCTTATATCAGTCTTGAATGTACTTGCTCAGGATGTCCCTTTGAAATGCATAAATGGGTATATACTTCCAAGAGACGGCCAATCTCGTTTATGCATGAAATTTGGTGGGGACAACAAATTGTTGGGTTCATATCACATTGGTGAAGAAGAAGAACCTTATTACTTCAAGTTCACTGAGGGCTGGTCTGAATTCGTTGTTCAATCGCGATTGCAAATAGATGATCTCATCGTCATACAGGTAAATGTGACGAAGGACTATATCAGGCTGGTCGTAGAGGTGGTCAGTGACAATGCGGACGACGACATCGAATCACAGGAGGACGATGGGGGCAGTGAACTTGGCAGTGCAGTTGGTGAGAACTTCTGAGTAGTTTTAGAGAATGATAACAAACTTTTGTTGTTGTTTTATCAGCTAGTTTGGTGGTCAGAACTTGTGTTAAATTGCTTAATTAATTAGCATGTATATTCCTCGTGTATAGATGTAGTAGTACCATAAATGTTGTCTTTTGTTGTCCTACCAAAACTATCTTATAGAACCTTGTAGTAGTACCAGAAATGTTGTCTTTTGTTGTCATACCAAACTATCTCATGAGAACTCTTGTTGCAAACTATCTCCTTTATAGTGATTACTTTCAAACGTAGTCCAAATATTCCTGAGCATTCTTAAGAAACAAATTATTGAGATAAACTATAAAATTAGTAAACACTACTTAAACATAGTTCGACACAAATCTGCGATAAACTTGCCAGTGCACACACAACAGGTCTTAAACTGAAAGAAATGGATAGCAGGTAACCTGGGACAAGCCCCCAAACACGCTCACGTAGGAGCAATGGAGCTTAATTTGAAGCCCTGCTCTGGGAGGAACGCCCTTTCTTGGCCAGTTCGAGTTCCCTGCGTAGGACAACAATTGTCCTGTCTTTCAGCTCAATCTTACTTTCGAGGAATGAGACCGTGCTCAGTATGTCGATATTTTGCATCATCTTCGCATTCAGCTCACGGCATATTTCCGACGCCTCCCTTTCTGCCTCCTGATAGCAGGCAATAGCTGCTTTAGACTTGCGACCATTCTCCCTACACTGCTCTTCCAGATTATTTAACTCCTCGTCCAGTTCTTCCAAATGGGTCTTGATCGAATCAATGAGGCCCACCGGCCCCAACAGCGAAGGGGATCCTGTGCGGACACTGGAACCACCGGTGCTGCACGAAGGGGAACCAGATGTTGAAATAAATCCAAAGGAATTGAAAAGGTGGAATAGAAATGAAGGAAGAAGAAATGTTGAAATAATTCGTATTGAAACAAATACCTTGTTGCTGCAGAAGACGACATCGCCGGTGGCGACGAGCAGAAATGCACGAACGAGCGGCGGAGGGACAACTGATTTCGCTTCAAGGAGAAGAACTGCTGGTTTCTGGGGAAGAAATGCACGAACGAGCGGAGGGAGAAGAAAACCCTAAATAGAGCGGGGTGGGGGAAGAGGGAGAAGATGAGGAACCCACGCACCACTTGCAACTGCACGCACACAACGGATTCTCTGACCGGACTTTTCCTTGACTTTGAGTCATTGACAGCTGGACCCCACGTCTCATGGGAGGCATCCACGACCAACGCATGTAGGCATGCTGCGTGCAGAGTTGGCTTCTTTCTAATTTAACTCGTGGGAGCCTCTCCTTGGAAATTTTTGTATGTTCAAAGAACAAAATCTGAAAAACAAAATTTGCCAAGAACGCAAACTATATGTGAACGGAGGGGAGTACTTCAATATATGTTCGGTCACAAACTTCAACATTGGATGGTAGTACACACTTAGTCTTAATTAAACTGAAATAAAATCATAACACAAATACTACCTGGGACAAGCCCCAAACACGCTCACGCAGGAGCGAATCGATTTAGATCTGGCCGGGCTCCCCTGCTTCCTTGGCCACCACTTCGATCTCGCGGCGGATGAGATCAGCTTCCTGGACTTGCATCCGAATCCTATTCCAGAGCTATACCATATTCCTGCCTAAGTCATTGTGGACCGGCAAAATCTTAGCCATGGTTTTAGCAGCCTTCAAAGCTCTCTGCTTCTGCTCCAGCTCGAGTGCATAAAATTTCATCTCCCGCTTGGATTTCACGAGTATCTCTTTCGCGGTCATGGCTATGTCCTGGTTCCGGAATTCGATCTGCCCCATGGTGACCTTGGCATCTAGAACCTGCCTCGAAAGGAAAGTGTGGTCCAGGACTGAACCAGGTTTCTCAGTGGAACAACCAACCCTGTAGGAACTTTTGTAAGAAGATGCATGAAAAAATCCAAAATGTGGAATAAAAAAATGAATGTTTGTACGTTGAAACAAATACACGGCTGCTAGGGAATCCTCGGTCCTCCTCTTCTTAGACGCAGAGGAGATCGGTGAAGACGACATATTAGTGAGAAACAGAGGAGGAAGAGAACTTATTTCGGCATGGGGAACGAGAGGGGGGAAGAAAAGATAAAATGCAGGCGTGTGAAAGTGGCGATATTAACTCAGTTGCAACTGCACTGCTGACAACCGTGTGGAAGTGGAGACAACAAACTACATTCACTCCTCCCACGCGTGGGATTAGCCCACCTTTTCAGCATGTAATATATGTTGTATTTGTAGCTTGGCACATTCAAGTTGTGTTGGCATTTAGGCACACTCGAGGGGTACGTACATGGACGACATTCAAAAGAACAGCACATGGTATGCCAAGGGACTAGGTTTTTCCGTAGAGGGGCTCCGGAGCGTCTGAATGCCACCACGTCACATGGTATGCGATATCATGTGTGTTAGAGTGTCGCATGTGTCTTGGATGCCAAATATTCACCGACCCGCTGTGTTAGGGCTTCACCGGCGCCAGATTCTCTCTAGCGGGTTCCACGACTACTTAGAGCCCGAAACTCCCGGATCTGACAGAACGGGGGAAATCTTGCCAAGAGGCTGGCCCTACCATTGACTTGGGTGTTCCTTGGGCCTAATATAACACAACAAAGCAATTGGTTCCACCTTGCTACCCACTTTCAGCTCACGTAGAGGGGCCAGAACGGCAGTTCCGTCTTTTTCCCCAAGGGGCCATGGTTTCTCCGAAGAGGGGCTCCGGAGCGTCTAAATGCCAGCACATATGACATACCTTGTGGGCCAGAACGACAGTTCCGTCTTTTTCCCCAAGGGGCTATGGTTTCTCCGAAGAGGGGCTCCGGAGCGTCTAAACGTGTGATATGGAGTGTGGCAAGTGTCTTGGATGACCAAGATTCCCTAATTCTCTTTGTTAGGGCTTCATCAGCGTCAGGTTCTCTCTGGCGGGTTCCAAGACTAATTAGAGTCGAAACTCCCGGATCTGGCGGAACGAGGGAAATCTTGCCAGGAGGTGGCCCATACCATTTAATTTGGTGTTCCTTGGACCTAACCTAACACAACCAAGCAATCGGTTCCACTTTTCTACCCCCCTTCGAGCTCATGTACGCAGAGAGGCTAGAACGACGGTTCCGTCTTTTTCCCCAACGGGGCTAGGGTTTTCCAAGAGAGGGAATTCGGAGCGTATGAATGCCACCATAGAACATGGTATGACATACCATATGTTTTATAGTGTGGCATGGGTATTGGATGCCAAACATTCCCTCACTCTCTGTATTAGGGATTCATAGGCGTCGTATTCTCTCTAGCGGGTTCCACGACTACTTAGAGCCTGAAACTCCCGGATCTGACAGAACGAGGGAAATCTTGCCAAGAGGTTGTCCCTACCATTGACTTGGGTGTACATTGGGCCTAATATAACACAACCAAGAAATTGGTTCCACCTTGCTACCCCCCTTCCGACTCACGTAGAGGGGCCAGAACGGCAGTTCCGTCTTTTTCCCCAAGGGGCTATGGTTTCTCTGAAGAGGGGCTCCGGAGTGTCTGAATGCCAGCACATGGTATGCCATACCATGTGTGATATGGGGTGTGGCAAGTGTCTTGGATGACAAAGATTCCCTCATTCTCTTTGTTAGGGCTTCATCGGCGTCGGGTTCTCTCTGGCGGGTTCCAGGACTATACTTAGAGCCGAAACTCCCAGATCTAGCGGAAAGGGGAAATATTACCAAGAGGTGGCCCCTACCATTTACTTTGGTGTTCCTTGGACCTAACCTAACACAACCAAGCAATGGTTTCCACTTTGCTACCCCCTTCCGGCTGATGTACGCGGAGAGGCTAGAACGGCCACTACAAGAAATGTGTTGATACATGACGTTCTCACAATGACGCAAAATGAAATCGTCATAGATTTATGACGATTTTAGAAAAAGATCGTCGCAAGCCATTTAAGGGGATAAAACCTCTGTAAACTAACGACGATTTGGTTCAAAACGTCGTAGACAGATAAAATGAAATCGTCATTGATTGAAGCATGTGTACTGAGGGCTTATTTTTGGCCGTTCATGACAAATTCTGATCGTCTTAATTCGTACCCGCCAATCTAGTGGTTAGAATGCGGTGCCACGTCCTCCACCTTGCCTACGTGTCTTGATGACATGCCATCAGATGCACTCACTGACACCCAGGCCCCACAAATTTCCTACGTGGCATGTCTATTGGATAGACAGATCTAAGTCTACCACTTGGAAACACACTGCCATTGACATGTGGGAACTGGGACAGCTGCCACGTGGGACACGTATGCCTGGACATGTATGCCTGCGGAAAATGGTTTGATAAGGTCGCAAAAATAGTATACCCCGGGGCTCGAACCTTGCACCTCTAATCCCCACGAACTGACCAAACCAACAGGCCACCGAATCGTTTTTGTAACGCATATGTGTTCGCTTCTTTTGAGGCTAGTCGAAGCAATTTGGGCCAAGGCCCAACAAGGCCACTAAATTTATTAGGGAGGGGGATTTCAGCATGGGCCGAATTCGGCAGGGAAGCAAGTGTGGGATGCTAGCTGGCGCGGGCGAGCTGGCGTCTGGGTTGGGCTGGGTCGAGTATTTTTTTTGTATTTTTTTCCTGTTTTCATTCTATAATTTGAATTTCACCTCCAAATTGACCGTAACCAATTTTAAAAAAAATGTAAAATTATTTGTATTAATTATAGACCAACTGAAACCATTTTTTAAACACAATACAATAAAATTCCATGAGCATATATTTCTTAAGACTTTAGGGGATTTTGAATTACGGTTTTGCAGTCAAAAAGTCGGGCATGATTACTCTTATCTAATTGTGAAATTTTGTCAAACTCTTGGTGTATCTCTATTGAAATAGGTACTTGTGCATCTAAAATTGTTTTTACAAAAAATCACGAGCAAACTATAAAGGACCTGTAGTTCAAATTTGGCCTGTTTCCAGCTGAATCGGCACAAATTTGTCTTTTTCAAAAGAGGTGTATTTCAAGCAATCGAGAGGTAGGAATTTTGTTATTTGAACATGAAATGTGGAATAATAAATTTATAAATTTACTTGGTGCAATTTTGCAACATTGTTTTGGTATTTGCCTCACAAAAAACCCCATATTTCGCAGCCCGAAAAGGGAAAATGGTATTTTTATTCGCAGAAAAATTAAACTTTCTTCGGCAACAATGTTCGTTGTTCCAATATGCATGCTTGGGTAGAATATGGGCACATTTCAACAAACTATGCCATGGATGTGGCCATAACACTCGTCATTTGGCCACAAACCCAAGAAACTTCGGAGGAGATATCTCATTTATGTGAACATCTTTTCAACCCAACTGCCGTATTCCAAGTTTATTATTTTTGGTGGATACTAGTACATATATAATGACACCACGCGAAGGTCTTGCATCATTTTGATTTTTTTTGAATTTTCTATAATTTTCTATGTCGGTTTCACGAAAAAGGCAAGACGGCGGGCATGACCGTTCGTAGCTAGGAGTTGAATATTGATAAACCCTTGCTATATCTCTATTTATAAAGGTACTTTTGCATCTAAAAATGATTTTTACAAAAAATCACGACCAAACTACGAGGCACCTGTAGTTCAATTTTGACCCGTTTCCAGCTGAATCGGCAGAAATTTGTGTTTTTCAAAAGAGGTGTATTTTAAGCTATCGAGAGGTTGTAATTTGATTATTTCAACATCAAATGTGGTATAATAACTTTATGATTTTATTTGGTTCAATTTTGCGACATAATTTTGATATGTGCTTCACAAAAAAAAACCATTTTTTGACACTCCGAAAAGGGAAAATGGTATTTTTATGAAGAGATAAAATTAAACTTTCTTCGTAAACATTGTTTGTTGTTTCATTATGCATGTTTGGGTAGAATATGGGCACATTTCAAAAAACTATGCCATGGATGTGGCCATAACACTCGTCATTTGGCCAGAAACCCAAGAATCTTCGGAAGAGATAACTCATTTATGTGAACACCTTTTCAACCCAAATGTTGTATTCCAAGTTTATTATTTTTGGTGGATACTAGGACATATATAATGACACCACGCGAAGTTCTTGCATCATTTTGATTTTTTTTGAATTTTCTGGAATTTTCTATGTCGGTTTCGGGAAAAAGTCAAGACGGCGGGCATGAACTTTCGTAGCTAGGAGTTGAATATTGATAAACTCTTGCTATATCTATATTGAAATAGGTACTTGTGTAGCTAATAATTATTTTTATAAAAAATCACGAGCAAACTACAAGGCACCTGTAGTTCAAATTTGGCCCGTTTCCACCTAAATCGGCAGAAATTTGTCTTTTTCAAAAGAGGTGTATTTCAAGCTATCCGGAGGTTTTAATTTGATTATTTAAACATAAAATGTGGTATACTAAATTTATAATTTTATTTGGTGCAATTTTGCGACATACATTTGGTATGTGCTTCACAAAAAACCTCATTTTTGACACTCCGAAAAGGGAAAATGGTATT
This sequence comes from Alopecurus myosuroides, assembly GCA_028641055.1. Classification (NCBI taxonomy): domain Eukaryota; kingdom Viridiplantae; phylum Streptophyta; class Magnoliopsida; order Poales; family Poaceae; genus Alopecurus; species Alopecurus myosuroides. Next base: position 381,672,959 of record CM054060.1, read on the forward strand.
TTTATGAAGAGAAAAATTAAACTTTCCTAGTAAACATTGTTTTTTGTTCAATTATGCATGTTTGGGTAGAATATGGGCACATTTTAACAAACTATGCCATGGATGTGGCAATAATACTCGTCATTTGGCCAGAAACCCAAGAATCTTCGGAGGAGATAGCTCATTTATGTGAACACCTTTTCAACGCAACTGTCGTATTCCAAGTTTATTATTTTTGGTGGATACTGAGACATATATAATGATACCACGCGAAGGTCTTGCATCGTTTTGAATTTTCTGGAGTTTTTTATGTCGGTTTCAGGAAAAAGTCAAGACGGCGGGCATGACCGTTCGTAGCTAGGAGTTGAATATTGATAAACTCTTGCTATATCTCCATTGAAATAGTTACTTGTGCATCTAAAAATAATTTTTACAAAAAATCATGACCAAACTACGAGGCACCTGTAGTACAATTTTGACCCGTTTCCAACTGAATCGGCAGAAAATTGTCTTTTTCAAAAGAGGTCTATTTTAAGCTATCGGGAGGTTTTAATTTGATTATTTCAACATCAAATGTGGTATAATAACTTTATAATTTTATTTTGTGCTATTTTGTGACATAATTTTGGTAGGTGCTTCACAAAAAAACCCTTTTTGACACTCCGAAAAGGGAAAATGGTATTTTTATGAAGAGATAAAATTAAACTTTCTTTGTAAACATTGTTTGTTGTTTCATTATGCACGTTTGGGTAGAATATGGGCACATTTCAAAAAACTATGCCAATGATGTGGCCATAACACTCGTTATTTGGCCAGAAACCCAAGAATCTTCGCAGGAGATAGCTCATTTATGTGAACACATTTTCAACCCAACTGTCGTATTCCAAGTTTATTATTTTTGGTGGATACTAGGACATATATAATGACACCCACGCGAAGGTCTTGCATCATTTTGAATTTTCTGGAATTTTCTATGTCGGTTTCGGGAAAAAGTCAAGACGGCGGGCATGAACGTTTGTAGCTAGGAGTTGAGTATTGATAAACACTTGCTATATCTCTATTGAAATAGGTACTTGTGTGGCTAAAAATGATTTTTACAAAAAATCATGACCAAACTACGAGGCACATATAGTTCAATTTTGACCCGTTTCCAGCTGAAACGGCAGAAATTTGTCTTTTTCAAAAGAGGTGTATTTTAAGCTATCGGGAGGTTGTAATTTGATTATTCAACATCAAATGTGGTATAATAACTTTATAATTTTATTTGGTGCAATTTTGCGACATAATTTTGGTAGGTGCTTTACAAAAAAACCTTTTTTGACACTCCGAAAAGGGAAAATAGTATTTTTATGAAGAGAAAAATTAAACTTTCTTCGTAAACATTGTTTGTTGTTTCATTATGCATGTTTGGGTAGAATATGGGCACATTTTAACAAACTATGCCATGGATGTGCCATAACACTCGCCATTTGGCCAGAAACCCAAGAATCTTCGGGGGGAGATAGCTCATTTATGGGAACACCTTTTCAACCCAACTGTCGTATTCTAAGTTTATTTTTTTGGTGGATACTAGGACATATATAATGACACCACGCAAAGGTCTTGCATCATTTTGAATTTTTTTGAATTTTCTGGAATTTTCTATGTCGGTTTCAGGAAAAAGTCAAGACGGCGGGCATGACCGTTCGTAGCTAGGAGTTGAATATTGAGAAATTAATTAAAGTCACATTATTATGATAAAGCATATGTTATAAAAATTATATTTGGAAATGAAACTATTAATTAACTTTATATCTTGTAGATTTTGGCCATTATGCAGAGAAAAAGAACTATTTAAAAAATATGATATCATCTAAACTAGTTATATTACCACCAGCCCACCTAACTGGTCACTGTTCGGTGGGTCCATGAGGATCTAGGTCCCAGCTGCAGCCACTCTAGGGGTGGAGGAAGTGCCTAAAGTAAGAAAACAGGAGAAGGAATTTTTCGGAAATGCGCGCGATGTTAAACTTTTCAACCCCATCGAAACTCGAAACCGGCAGAAACCCTTAGGCCCCCTCTCTCTACCCCCTCCTTTCCCTTCTTGCGCCGCCGCCCCCTTCTCTGCACCACACACGCCGCCCCTCCTTTCCCTAGATGAAAATCCCATCCTCCCTTCCTCCTCGCGCCGCCTCTCTCCCCTTCAAAGCGCCGGAGTGCTCCCTTCCGACGAGATGTCGCTGCTCCTTGACTGGCTCCGCGTCCACCATTCGGAAGTGAGGCGCTTCGCCATGCGAGGAGAGGAGCGACCCCATCTCCCCGAGCCTCTTTCCTCTCTCTCCGCTTCCGATCCAGATCCCCAACTCCCCGAGCCAGACCAGCCGCCTCGCTCCCTCCTCCACCATCCAACTCGCCCGCTTCTGCCTCCTCCAACATAACCGCAGCCAGGCTTCTCCCGCTCTGCGTCCACCTCCTACACAAGTGAACCGCCGCCGCCAGCCGCGGATGAGCACGGCGCGAGTTCATCATGGAGGAAACCCCACGGCGCCATTCGACGCACCGCCTTCTCCACACCTCCCAGCGCTCGTAGGAGTCGCCGCGTCCGGTGCTCCCTTTCGACGAGCACGTGTTGCAAGAGGACGCACGGCTTCATCGTCAGCTCCTTTGTCCACCTGCTCGTCGTCCGAGCGTTCTCCCTCTACCATGAAGAAGAACTACGGCACTGCTCCATAGGTATGGGATTTGTCTACCTAACATTATCCGGATCCAATCCAGACTCCATCGGTGATATGTTGCTTGGTCGGCAGGAACGGCACTCTCTATGAGATGTACGGGCTCCACCTCGACCCGATAATCGCCCACACTGTCGTCCAGGACAGGAGTATGTTTCCCAGGTCAGATCGCTGCTCACGCCTTCTCGATCCAACTCACCTTGGTAGTCGTTCGTGGAGATGGGATGTACTTTTAGATTAACAATATGCGTTGTCCAGATCTAGAACTTATGAGCTTGTGTGTGTTGCCAAATGGAGAAAATTGGTTTCCCTGTGTGTCCTGTCCTCGATTCGAAAGGGAAATATTGGTTCTAGGAATAGTTTTATTGCCCATGACAATGAGGTCCTTAGGAACTAGAATTGCAATATGCTATTAGCAACTATGAACTATTGTTCTAACCAGATCCATAGTGGTAAATGACTTGTTCATCAATATAGGTACACCAGCTTATTATGCCAATGCAATCAGGTTTTTAGCCTTGTCATCTGTTATCTGTACTTTTCTATTAGTTTCACCCTCATGTATTACCCACATGGAGTATTATTTAAATAAGTGGTAGTTTGCTAAAGTATTTCTTTGGAAATATGTTGTTTTAAATCTGATTTTGATGTATATGGGGAGCTATTTAAGATATCAGTCCTGATTTATAATGATCAATTTGCGAGCAATTTTCATTCATTTTGCGGAGTGCAGCAGAGCCTGCATCAAATGGTTGTAGCATGTATTTATTGATGATATCTTGCATTTGCTTGAACTATTTTTTTGAGTATCATACATATTGTCTGCTATCTGATGCTACTGTCTCAAGCAAGATACCTGAACATTTTGTTTTTATTTTCTTGCACAGGCTACAAACTACATGGACATTAAGGGGCTGCTGGACCTGACCTTCCTGATGGCCTCTGACATGATCAAGGGCATCTGGTGTCGTGCTTCTCCCTTGACACTATCGTTGCCCTTGTGTTCTTGGCAGGTCGTCTATGCTTTAAAAACTTCTAAGCTTTAACAACCTATTAATTTCTGAAATAAATAGGTACTTGATTCTCATGTACACCTATCACAGTTTTAACATGTATTTTTTGGAAGGATGTTACAAGTAGCTAGCTATAAAATGCGATTCTGATAATTCACTGCACCTTTGCTTTAGTAAATGCTTATATATCTCGAGTGTTGTGATGTAAGTGAAAACAATCATATCTCTTTTCAGACCCAGCTGTGGAGGGCCTCTACCATTCGCTGGAGCTCCGACATGCTGGAGAGGACCAGGACGTGAGCAACGGAGCCGAGAGCTGGCCATTAGATGCATCCAGGAGGAGATGACTCCCTGATGCCTCCTTCCCATCCAAGAAAATGGTTTGATGGATGATAATCATCTAGTATGTGATGGTACTATGAACCCCTGTGATCCCTTAAATCCCAAAGTTTGATAAGCTCCCTAGCTACTTTTGTGATCATTGTATTTTGTGATTGCTATCCGAGGATGTCTTGCATCTTTTAGGCTTTAACAACCGGTAACTTGTCTGTGCAGAAACTTGCAATGACCAACATATGGTTCATATGACCGGAGCAGAAGCCCAGTTTGTGATCGCTATCGAAGGAGCATGTGATGAAGAGGTTGAAGACCAGTGGAGCTTGTTATTCTCTGACTATATCTTGTTATTGCAGTTGTAGAGTTTGTTATACTATGATTGCCATTCTGTATTTGTGTACTAATTTTTAATTCTGTATCTGTGTACTGATTTTGAATTATGTATCTGTGTACTATTCTAGAGATATTTGCTAATCTGGTTGTTAATCTGGACCTAAATGCCTAAATTTCATCTGTACCTAAGAGGCCACAACCCAGATGTTAATAGATCAATAAAATTCCATGGCATCTCCCAAACGTTGCCTTATATTGAATGTTACGAGTAAAATAAAATCACTCAATACACGACAGGGCCAAAAGCATATGGGCTCCAAAAAAGTCCATGGCCCAATTAGTATTAATAGAAACATTATCGAAAATGTAGAAAAATAATCATAAAAGGCCAAGACCCATAAATAAAAAAGCTAAAAAAGGTTAAGGCCCATGTAAGAAATGGACCAGCAAAGGCCAAAGTTATTGGGCCAGGCCCATGAAAATAACGGGAATGGACCGGACTGATTTTGGTCCACGACGATTTCATTTCGTCATTATTTTTCCACGTAGGACTAGCCACGTCGGAGCTGATGTGGCCTGGCCGGATTGCGCGTGACGATTTTGAATCGTCATAATATTATGACGGTCCAAAATCGTCGTGGACATTCATGACGATTTCTAAAAAATCGTCGTTGTGGTTCATTTCTGACGCTTGGTTTTCAACGATTTGTTTTTCATCATTGGATCGCCATGAATGATATATAATGACAATTTAGTGACGAAAATAGAGCGTCGTGTATCAGCATATTTCTTGCAGTGGGCGGTTCTGTCTTTTTCCCCAACGAGGCTAGGGTTTCCCCGGAGAGGGACTCCGGAGCGTATGAATGACACCACGGCACATGGTATGCCATACCATATGTGTTAGAGTGTGGCATGGGTCTTGGATGCCAAACATTCCCTCACTCTTTGTGTTACGGCTTCACCGGCGTCGGATTCTGACTAGCGGGTTCCACGACTACTTAAAGCCTGAAACTCCCGGATCTGACAGAATAGGGGAAATCTTGCCAAAAGGTTGTCCCTACCATTGACTTGGGTGTACCTTGGGCCTAATATAACAAAACCAAGGAAATGGTTTCGCCTTTCTACCCACCTTCCGACTCACGTAGATGGGCATGAATGACAGTTCCGTCTTTTCCCCCAAGGGGCTATGGTTTCTCCGAAGAGGGGCTCCGGAGCGTCTGAATGCCAGCACGTGGTATGCCATACCATGTGTGATACGGGGTGTGGAAAGTGTCTTGGATGACCAAGATTCCCTCATTATCTTTGTTAGGGCTTCATCGGCGTCGGGTTCTCTCTGGCGGTTTCCAGGATTACTTAGAGCCAAAACTTCCGGATCTGGCGGAACGGGGGAAATCTTTCCAAGAGGTGGACCCTACCATTGTATTTGGTGTTCCTTGGACCTAACCTAACACAAAAAAGCAATCGGTTCCACTTTTCTACCCCTTCCGGCTCATATACGCGGAGAGGCTAGAACGGTGGTTCCGTCTTTTTCCCCAACGGGGCTAGGGTGTCCCCGGAGTGGGACTCCGTAGCGTATGAATGCCACCACAGCATATGGTATGCCATACCATATGTGTTAGAGTGTGGCATGGGTGCATACCATATGTGTTAGAGTGTGGCATGGGTATTGGATGCCAAACATGCCAAACTATCGCCCATTGTGTCATATCTTGAGTTTGATTGTTCTACTAATATCACCATATTAATAGCATTCTTCCAGATTCCACTCTTAGCAATCTCCAAGTAAGGTAAACGAATTTACCCATACTTTTAATCCATCCCATCATAATAATTTTATGATTAAGCTACTATAGCTAAAAGGAAGAAATTTAGAGGATAATTTTTAGCACTCAACTTCTTGGAATATTCAAATGCCTAGCGTCTTCAGTCATTGCATATATTCAAATAATATAAGCATACATTGTCACGCTAAATTATACTCAGTCATGTTGCTACAAAAAAGTTTCTAGATATCAATATATCTCTCCCTGAATTGTTTCTGGAAACAACTCTTTTCAGTTCCTAAATCACCTTGATCAACAAAACATTATTTTGAAGATAAAGCAACACGGAAGCAACTATGACTCTGGATTCTAAGTAGGAATTATTTGCTCTCTAGATCAATCAATCATTAATCACATGGAGCTAGGTAGGAAATACCGAAAATCTACAATAGGACTCAATTTAAATTTAACTAATACGGTACCAATCTTAAATGATTTTTACCAGATCATAACAGTTATATCTCAATTAACAATCTAAGTGTAAGGTAGTTTTGTGGATGCCAATGAATACTACAATTTGTGCAAATTCACTTTGAGTGGTTGTTCATGATAAATAAGTTCAAGTTAATTCAAAATTATGCCATGAACTCCCACTCAAAAACAACATCCCTCTTTTAGTCTTCTTTAGTGATTACACGAACCAAATTCACTACACCAAAACCGATCATCACGTGAGATGATGTAGCTGCAAAGGCGAACATCGACATGTTCATTCTATCATCCATATGACTCATGCTTTACCTTTCGGTTACATGTTCCGAGGCCATGTCTGTAAATGCTAGGATCGCCAAGTAGAACCGTAGTATTGCGTGTGTTTCAAGGCCATGTATGTACATGCTAGGCTTCAAAACACCTGTTGGATGCGATAGTTGAGTCTATCACACGCGATCATCACGTGGTGTCTCGAAACGAAGAACTTTCTTAATGGTGCATACTTAAGGAAGAACACATTATTATCTTGATATTAAGTGAGAGGGATCATCTTATAATGCTACCATCGCTATCTAAGCAAAATAAGATGCATAAAAGGATTAACATCACAGACATCACATGTAAGGATAACGTGATATGCTTTGGTCCTCCTTGCACTTGATCTCCATCATGTGCATCATGGTATGATCTCCATCATTCCACCGGCGTGGTACCAAGTACCATGTACCCCAATCTTGATTGTCCATCAATAATAAGACAACCATATGGATACCTTCCGGTATATCAATAATTTACAAAATAGATCATCTCATAATCAAATTTGTAATATTGACCATATCACATTACATGCCCAACAAAAACTAGTTAGACGCCTCTAATTTATTTTTGCATATTTCACGTAGGTTAGGGCTTTCGAGGATAGAACCGTTCATACCTATGAACATCAACCACAACATTGATAAACATATTTTTAACAACCTTTTGTAGATTAGATCTTAACTATAGTAGGAGAAACGGACACCCCCTTGGCCACAAGTGAGACAACTCTCGCGTACATAGTACACGTAAACTTAGTCTGGGGCAGCTTCATCCTACTATGCCACTAAGATCATAAAATACTAAAGGAGGCAATAACATGATCATCAACGCCCACATACTCATATGTGTTCTACCCGTACAAAACATCTACTCATAGATCCGGCTCTGATACCACTCAAGGGTACGTTGCATAGAAAACAAAAAATTTCCTACGCGCGATAAACCCGAATGGCCAAGAGCTAATCAATGAGATGCAAGGCAATAGGGAGATGGAGAGTCTTGAGATAACATACTCTCGAAGACTCAAAGTGGTACGAGATAATATCTCTTTGTTGGCGTAGTCGTTATCGCGCCGATCCCGAGCGAGAAGAAGTGCACCGCAATCCGGCGGTGCCTCCGTAATCGGTCACACGTTCATCTTGACGAAGACTTCTGTTCCCTTGATCCAGCGGGTTGCAAAAGTACAGGATCCCCCGGAATTCCAGCAGCACGACGACGTGGTGGTGGTGAAGAATCCCACGGTTAGGTCTTTGCCAAGCCGGAGACCATGGAAAGGAGCAGCGGGTGGAAGGGAAAAGAAGTGGGCAAGTGTGTGAAGAAGAGGGAGCTCTCACCCTCCTTTTATAGGGGAAGGGGAGGCATCCCAAAGGGGGGGTGCGGCCAGCCATGGGTGTCCCCACCCCTTCCTCTCTTCATGTGAATGGAAGCCCCACTCACACCCACTCAAAATTCCTTTATTTCCCACTTAGAAAATCCAAAGGTTTTTCTTTAATAAATAAATAAAACATTTTTATTTCTTTATTTATATTTGTTAATTCCATTAAGAAACATTTGCATGCAGCACCTTGAACCATTTGTTAATTCTATTAACAACCATTCGACGAAAAACCCCTTGAACTATTTCAATTTTCCCCGAAACAATTTCAGAGATGCCCAAAATATTCTTCGGTATTCCGTATCCTCTGTAACGCTTCATTGAACCTTAAGTGTGTCACCCTACGGTTCGGGAATATTACAGACATGATCGAGACTCCTCTCCGATCAATAATCAACAGCGGGATCTGGAGATCCGTGATGGCTCCTATATATTCAACGATGACTCTCGTGATCGTGTGAACCTTTCAATGTCGTAACGATTTCCCTTTGTCTCGCGATATATTACTTGTCCAAGATCCGATCATCGGTATACACCATACGTTGTTTGATCTCGTTATTCGAAAAGTACTCTTTTCTTGTTCTCGTGATATAACATCCTTGTGATCATATCACTTGCTTGCAAGCGGTGTCGATGTGATATCACCGAGAGGGCCCTGAGTATATCTATCTGTCATATTGGATGGACAAATCCCATTCTTGATCCATGAGCTTCAACTAACACTTTCCGAATATCTAATGCCACCTTTATAGTCACCCTGCTACGGTGTGACGTTTGTTATCATCAAAGTATTCTTTCGGTATTAGTGATTAACATGATCTCATGGTCTAAGGAACAATGTTACTCTGAATGTAAGACATAACAAAAAAACTAAATGACTTGATCGTATTGTTATACTTAGTTAGGGTTTAAGTTCATTATGTCATTCTCCTAATGACATGACCCCGTTATTAACAACATCTAATGTCTATGATCAGGAAACCTTGATAATATGTTAATCAACGAGCTAGTTAAAAGAGAGGCTTCACTAGGAACGTTGGTTTGTTAATTAATCACACATGTATTAATGTTTCCAGTTAATACAATTCTAGCATGAGAAATAAAAATCTATTATAAACAAGGAATAACATAATAAACACTTTATTATTGCCTCTCGGGCATATTCCCTTCAGTCTCCCACTTGCACTAGGGGCAATAATCTATATTACATAGTGATTAATATAACACCCATTGAGTTCTGGTGTTGATCATGTTTTGCCCTTGAGAGAGGTTTAGTCAACGGATCTGCCACATTCAGATCCGTATGTACTTTGCAAATCTTCACATCTCCATCTACAACATGTTCACGGATGGAGTAAAAATGGCTCTTGATATGTTTGGAATTCTTGTGAGACCTTGGCTCCTTAGAATTGGCTATGGCACCATTGTTGTCACAATAGATAACCATTGGATCCAACGCACTCGGAACCACGCCTAGTTCGGATATGAACTCCTTCATCCAAACTGATTCCTGTGTTGCCTCCGAGGCAGCAACATATTCGGCTTCTACTGATGATCTCGCCACCACGGATTTCTTGGAACTCCTCGAGCTTACTGCTCTTCCATTCATAACAAATACGTACCCGGACTAAGACTTAGAGTCATCCAGATCAGTGTTGAAGCTAGCATCGACGTAACATCTTGCGACGAGCTCTTCTTCACCGCCATATAGGAGAAACATATCCTTAGTTCTTCTCAAGTACTTAAAGATATTTTTGATCACCGTCCAGTGTTCCAAACCTGGATCGGATTGGTACCTACTAGTCAAACTAATAGCGTGTGCCACAACCGGTCTTGTACATAGCATATCATACATGATAGAGCCTATGGCTGAAGCATAGGGAATCTTATTCATCTTTTCTCTATCTTCTGATGTAGCTGGACATTGAGTCTTACTCAACGTTTTGCCTTGCAACATAGGTAAGAACCCCTTCCTACTATCTTCCATTTTAAACTTCTTCAGAATCTTGTCAAGGCATGTACTTTGCGAAATTCCAATTAAGCGTCTTGATCTATCCCTGTAGATTTTGATGCCTAATATATAAGCTACTTCACCGAGGTCTTTCATCGAAAACCTACTGTTCAAATAACCTTTTAAGCTTTTTAAAAGTTCTATATCATTTCCAATCAAAAATATGTCATCCACATATAGTACTAAAAATGCTACAGAGCTCCCACTCACTTTCTTGTAAATACAAGCTTCTCCGTATGTTTGGACAAATCCAAACCCTTTGATCACCTTATCAAAATGGAGGTTCCAACTCCGGGATGCTTGCTTCAGTCCATAAATAGAACGCTGAAGTTTACACACCTTGTCATCATCCTTAGGATCAACAAAACCTTTGGGTTGCATCATATACAACTCTTCCTCAATGTCACCATTAAGGAACATCGTTTTGACATCCATCTACCAGATTTCATAATCGAAAAATGCAGCAACTGCTAACATAATCCTAACTGAATTAAGATCGCTACTGGTGAGAAAGTCTCATCATGGTCAACTCCTTAAATTTTTCGGAAACCTTTTGCGACAAGTCGAGCTTTATAGACGGTCACATTACCATCAGCGTCAGTTTTCTTTTTAAAGATCCATTTGTTCTCAACGGCCTTGTGGTCATTGGGTAAGTCCACGAAAGTCCAAACTTGGTTTTCATACATGGATCCTATTTCGGATGTCATGGCTTCAAGCCATTTGTTGGAATCTGGGCTCATCATCGCTTCATCATGCGTCCCAGGGTTATCACCTCCATCTACCATGAAGTTTAATACGGGATCCCCGTACAGTTCAGGAGCTGTACGTTCCCTAGTTGACCTGCGAGGTGCGGCAGTTCCCTCTTCTGGAGTTCATGATTTTGATCATTAGCTCTCTCTTCAACTGACGGGGTTGGCACCGGAACAACTTCCGGAGTGGCGCTACTCGCCATTCCAAGAAGAGAAGGTTCAATAACATCGTCGAGTTCTACCTTACTACTATTCACATCTTTCGAGAGAAACTCCTTCTCCAAAAAGGATCTATTCTTGGCAACGAAAATCTTGCCTTCGGATCTGTGATAGAAGGTGTACCCTATTGTTTCTTTAGGATATCCTATGAAGACGCATTATTCCGCTTTGGGTTCGAGTTTATCAGGTTGAAGCTTCTTCACATAAACATCGCATCCCCAAACTTAAAGAAATGACAGGTTAGGTTTGTTTCTAAACCATAATTCATACGGTGTCGTTTCAACGGATTTAGATGGTGCCCTATTTAAAGTGAATGCAGCAGTCTCTAGTGCATAACCCCAAAACGATAGTGGCAAATCTGTAAGAGTCATCATAGATCGAACCATATCCAATAAAGTACGATTACGATGTTCGGAAACACCATTACGCTGTGGTGTTCCGGCAGGTGTGAATTGTGAAACTATTCCACATTTTTTCATATGCATGCCAAACTCGTAACTTAGATATTAACCTCCACGATCAGACCGTAGAAATTTAATCTTTCTGTTACGATGATTTTCAACTTCACACTGAAATTCTTTGAACCTTTCAAACGTCTCAGATTTGTGTTTCATTAAGTAAATATGCCCATATCTACTCAAATCATCTGTGAAAGTGACAAAATAACGATATCCACCGCGCGCCGATACACTCATTGGTCCACATACATCAGTATGTATGATTTCCAGTAAGTCTGTCGCCCGTTCCATGGTTCCAGAAAACGGGGTTCTAGTCATCTTGCCCATAAGGCATGGTTCACATGTTTCAAATGATTCATAATCAAGTGATTCTAAGAGTCCATCAAAATGGAGCTTCTTCATGCGTTTAACACCAATATGACCTAAGCGGCAATGCAACATATAAGTAGCAATATCATCATTTAACTTAATTCTTTTGGCATTCACATTATGAATATGTGTATAAATACTATCAAGATTCAAAAGAAATTAACCATTCTTCTCACGTGCATGACCATAAAAGATATTATTCATATAAATCAAACAACCATTGTTCTCAAATTTAAAGGAGTAACCATCCCGCATTAAGCAAGATCCAGACATGATATTCATTCTTAATGCAGGCACCAAATAATAGTTATTGAGGTTTATAACTAATCCCGATAATAGACCTAGAGGCAGCATCCCGACGGCGATCACATCAACTCTTGATCCATTGCCGACGCCCATCGTCACCTCATCCTTTGCGATTGGTCGCTTATTCCACAACTCGTGTTTCGAGTTACATATGTGAGCAACCGAACCAGTATCAAATACCCAGGTGCTACTGCGAGTACTAGTAAGGTACACATCAATAAAAAGTATATCATATATACCTTTGTTCACTTTGCCGGCCTTCTTATCTGCCAGATACTTGGGGCAATTGCGCTTCCAGTGGCCAGTACCCTTGTAATAGAAGCACTCAGTCTCAGGCTTAGGGCCATGCCTAGTTTTCTTCTCAGTAGCAGCAACAGATTTGCCACCCTTCTTGAAGTTTACCCTTGTCTTGCCTTTCTTGAAACTAGTGGTCTTATTGATCATCAACACTTGATGTTCTTTCTTGATCTCCACTTCAGCAGTTTTAAGCATCGAGAGAAGCTCAGGAAGATATTTCTTCATTCTTTGCATATTATAGTTCATCACGAAGTTCTTGTAACTAGGTGGCAGAGATTGGAGAACATGATGTATCCCTAGCTCAATGGGAATCGATATTCCCAAGGCTATGAGCTTATCAGCATACGCAGACATTTTGAGTACATGCTTACTAATGGAGATGTTCTCTTCCATCATGCAGCTAAAGAACTTTTCTGAAGCATCATAACTCTCAACTGCGGCATGGGTGTCAAAAATCATTTTCAATTCTCCCATTGTGGCATATCCAGTGCTGTTCTCGAAACGTTTTCGCAGCTCTGGCTCTAATCCATAGAGGATGTCGCAGTGAACTATAATGTGGTCTTCTTGTTGAATCAGATAAACATTTTTATGTTCATCAAAAGCAACATCAGCGGGCTGGTCACCGAGAGGTGCATCAAGCACATAGAGCTTCTTGCAAGCAGTGAGGAGAATCCTCAGGTTAAGTGGCCAGTTGGTAAAGTTGCTCCCATTGTTCGCTAATTTCTCTTTCTCCATGAACATATTGAAATTGAAGGTAGGTGGTGCCATGATCTACAAGATATTTGCAAAGACTATTTAGACTATGCTTATGATAAATTAAGTTCAAGTTAATTCTAAAATTATCCCATGTACTCCCACTCAAAACAACATCCCTCTTAGTCGTCTTTAGTGATTACACAAACCAAATACACTACACCAAAACCGATCATCACGTGAGACGGTGTAGTTGCAAAGGCGAACATCAACATGTTCATCATATCATCCATATGACTCATGCTTTACCTTTCGGTTACGTGTTCCGAGGCCATGTCTATACATGCTAGGGTCGCCAAGTAGAACCGTAGTATTGCGTGTGTTTCAAGGCCATGTCTGTACATGCTAGGGTTGAAAACACCGGTTGTATGCGAAAGTTGAGTCTATCACACCCGATCATCACGTGGTGTCTCGAAACGACGAACTTTCTTAACGGTCCATACTTAACTAAGAACACATTATTATCTTGATATTAAGTAAGAGGGCTCATCTTATAATGCCACCGTCGCGATCTAAGCAAAATAAGATGCATAAAAGGATAAACATCACATGCATGGATAATGTGATATGATATGGTCCTTCTTGCACTTGACCTCCATCTTGTCCATCATGGCATGATATCCATCATTCCACCGGCGTGGCACCAAGGTTTGTGGCACCTCCATCTTGATTGTCCATTACAACATATCACATGGATATGATATACAGCACGCAGGCCATAAAATAAGACAACCATATGGCTCCAGACGGTATGTCAATAATTTACAGAAGACATCATCTCATACATAACGTTTTTAATATTAACCATATCACATCACATGCCCTGCAAAAACAAGTTAGACGCCTCTAATTTATTTTTGCATGTTTTACGTGGCTTGGGCTTACGAAGATAGAACCATTCATACCTACGTACAAGAACCACAACATTGATAAAACATATTTTTAACAACCCTTTGTAGAGTAGATCTTAACTATAGTAGGAGAAACGGACACCCCCTAAGTCACAAGTGAGACAATTCTCGCATACATAGTACGCGTAAACTTAGTCTAGGGCAGCTTCATCCTACTATGCCACTAAGATCATAAAATACTCAAAGAGGCAAAAACATGATCATCAACGCCCACATACACCTATGTGTTCTACCCGTAGAATTCATCTACGCATAGATCCGGCTCTGGTACCACTGAAGGGTACGTTGCATAGAAAACAAAAAAAAATCCTACACGCGATAAACCCGAATGGCCAAGATATAATCAATGAGATGAAAGGCAACAGGGAGATGGATAGTCTTGAGATAACATACCCTCAAAGACTTCCGGCGGTGCCTCAATCCGAAGAAGTGCACCGCAATCCGGCGGTGCCTCCGTAATCGGTCACACGTTCAGCTAGATGAAGACTTCCGTTCCCTCGATCCAGCGGGTTGCGGAAGTAGAGGATCCCCGGAATTCCATAAGCACGACGGCGTGGTGGTGGTGAAGAATCCCACGGTCAGGGCTTCGCCAAGCCGGAGACCATGGAATGGAGCAGCGGGTGGAAGGGAAAAGAAGTGGGCAAGTGTGTGAAGAAGGGGAGCTCTCACCCTCCTTTTATAGAGGAGGGGGAGGCAGCCCAAAGGGGGTGCGGCCAGCCATGGGTGCCCCCACCCCTTCCTCTCTTCATGTGAGTGGAAGCCCCACTCACACCCATTCAAAATTCCTTTATTTCCCACTTAGAAAATCCAAAGGTTTTTCTTTAATAAATAAATAAACATTTTTATTTCTGTATTTATATTTGTTAATTCCATTAACAAACATTTTCATGCAGCACCTCGAACCATTTGTTAATTCTTTTAACAACCATTCGAAGAAAAACCCCTTGAACTATTTAAATCTTCCCCAAAACCATTTCGGAGCTGCCCAATATATTCTTCGGTATTCCGTATCCTCTCTAACGCTTCATCGAACCTTAAGTGTGTCACCCTATGGTTCGTGAATATTACAGGCATGATCGAGACTCCTCTCCGATCAATAATCAATAGCGGGATCTGGAGATCTGTGATGACTCCTATATATTCAACAATGACTCTCATGATCGTGTGAACCTTTCAACGTCGTAACGATTTCTCTTTGTCTCGCGATATATTACTTGTCCGAGCTCTGATCATTAGTATCCACCATACCTTGTTCGATCTCGTTATCCGACAAGTACTCTTTTCTCGTTCCCGTGATATAACATCCTTGTGATCATATCACTTTCTTGCAAGCGGTGTCTATGTGATCTCACCGAGAGGGTCCTGAGTATATCTATCTGTCATATTGGATAGACAAATCCCATTCTTGATCGATGAGCTTCAACTAACACTTTCCGAATATCTAATGACAACTTTATAGTCATCCTGTTATGGTGTGACGTTTGATCTCATCAAAGTATTCTTTGGGTATTAGTGATTAACATGATCTCATGGTCTAAGGAACAATGTTACTCTGAATGTAAGACATAACAACAAAACTAAATGACTTGATCGTATTGTTATACTTTGTTAGGGTTTATGTCATCATGTCATTCTACTAATGACATGACCCCGTTAATAACAACATCCAATGTCTATGATCAGGAAACCTTGATCATATGTTAATCAACGAGCTAGTTAAAAGAGATGCTTCTCTAGGAATGTTGGTTTGTTTATTAATCACACATGTATTAATGTTTCCGGTTAATACAATTCTAGCATGAGAAATAAACATCTATCATAAACAAGGAATAACATAGTAAAAACTTTATTATTGCCTCTCGGGCATATTCCCTTCAGCTACCCCCATTCCGGCTCACGTAGAGGGGCATGAACGGCACTTCCGTCTTTTTCCCCAAGGGTCTATGGTTTCTCCGAAAAGGCGCTCCGGAGCGTATGAATGCTAGCACATGGTATGCCATACCATCTGTGATATGGGGTGTGGCAAGTGTCTTGGATGACCAAGATTCCCTCACTCTTTGTTAGGGATTCATCAGCGTCGGGTTCTCTCTGGCGGGTTCCAGGACTACTTAGAGCCGAAACTCCCGGATCTGGCGGAACGGGGGAAATCTTGCCAAGAGGTGTCCCCTACCATTGTATTTGGTGTTCCTTGGACCTAACCTAACACAACCAAGCAACCGGTTCCACTTTGCTACCCCCTTCCGGCTCATTTACGCGGAGAAGCTAGAACTGCAGTTCCGTATTTTCCCCCAACGGGGCTAGGGTTTCCCCGGAGAGGGACTCCAGAGCGTATGAATGCCACCACAGCACATGGTATGCTATACCATATATTTTAGAGTGTGGCATGGGTATTGGATGCCAAACATTCCCTCACTCTCTGTGTTAGGGCTTCACCGGCGTCGGCTTCTCTCTAGCGGGTTCCACGACTACTTAGAGCCCGAAACTCCCGGATCTGACAGAACGAGGGAAATCTTGCCAAGAGGTTGTCCCTAACATTTACTTGGGTGTTCCTTGGGCCTAATATAACACAACCACGCTATTGGCTCCACCTTGCTACCCCCTTCCGTCTCACGTATAGGGGCCAGAACGGCAGTTCCGTCTTTTTCCCCTAGGGGCTATGGTTTCTCTAAAGAGGGTCTCCGGAGCGTCTGAATGCCAGCAAATGGTATGCCATACCATGAGTGATATGGGGTGTGGAAAGTGTCTTGGATGACCAAGATTCCCTCATTCTCTTTGTTAGGGCTTCATCGGCGTCGGGTTCTCTCTGGCGGGTTCCAGGACTACTTAGAGTCGAAACTCTTAAATCTGGCGGAACGAGGGAAATCTTGCCAAGAGGTGGCCCCTACCATTGTATTTGGTGTTCCTTGGACCTAACCTAACACAAAAAGCAATCGGTTCCACTTTTTTACCCCCTTCCGGCTCATGTACGCGTGCGGAGAGGCCAGAACGGCGGTTCCATCTTTTTCCCCAACGGGGCTAGGGTTTCCCCGGAGAGAGACTTCAGAGCGTATGAATTCTAGCACATCGCATGGTATGCCATAACATATGTGTTAGAGTGTGTCATGGTTATTGGATGCCAAACATTCCCTCACTCTCTATGTTAGGGCTTCACCGGCATCGGATTCTCTCTAGCGGGTTCCACGACTACTTAGAGCCCGAAACTCCCGGGTCTGACAGAACGAGGGAAATATTGCCAAGAAGTTGTCCCTACCATTGACTTGCGTGTTCCTTGGGCCTAATATAACACAACCAAGCAATTTTTCCACCTTGCTACCCCCTTCCGGCTCACGTAGAGGGGCGAGAACGGCAGTTCCGTATTTTTCCCCAAGGGGCTATGGTTTCTCCGAAGAGGGGCTCTGGAGCGTCTGAATGCCAGCACATGGTATGCCATACCATGTGTTATATGGGGTGTGGAAAGTGTCTTGGATTACCAAGATTCCCTCATTCTCTTTGTTAGTGCTTCATCGGCGTCGTGTTCTCTCTTGCGGGTTCTAGGACTACTTAGAGCCGAAACTCCCGGATCTGGCGGAACGGGGGAAATCTTGCCAAGAGGTGGCCCCTATAATTGTATTTGGTGTTCCTTGGACCTAACCTAACACAAATAAGCAACCGGTTCCACTTTTCTACCCCCTTCCGGCTCATGTACACGGAGAGGCTAGAACGGGGGTTCCGTCTTTTTCCCAAACGGGGCTAGGGTTTCCCCTGAAAGGGACTCCGGAGCGTATGAATGCCACCACAGCACATGGTATTCCATACCATATGTGTTATGGTGTGGCATGGGTATTGGGTGAAAAATATTCCCTCACTCTCTATGTTAGGGCTTCACCGGTGTCAGATTCTCTCTAGCGGATTCCACGACTACATAGAGCCCGAAACTCCCGGATCTGACATAATGAGGGAAATCTTGCCAAGAGGTTGTCCCTACTATTGACTTGGGTTTTCCTTGGGCCTAATATAACACAACAAAGCAATTGGTTCCACCTTCCCACCCCCTTCCGGCTCACGTAGAGGGGCCAGAACGGCAGTTATGTCCTTTTCCCCAAGGGGCTATGGTTTCTCCGAAGAGGGGCTCTGGAGCTTCTGAATACCAACACATGGTATGCCATACCATGTGTGATATGGGGTTTGGAAATCAGGATTGGAATGGGCCGGGTCGGCCCGCTGGGTCACCGACCCGACCCAAAATTTCAAGGCCAATGGGCCACGTGGGTCGGCCTTGAGTAAGATTTGGGTCGATGGAGCCGGCACCGAGTGACCCATTGGGTCAGGCGGGTCGACCCACAAGTAATTCAAGTAGCTCACGGTAGTGCGGGCGTGTATACCCAGCAGGTCACCTTGTAATATGCGTTTCAGAAACTTGTGACTCTCAGCAATTTGTATTGTGTACGTGAGCTTTTGCTAGCTATTAAGAATTGATCAACATGCCTGCAGGCCTAGGTTACGTACATGTCTGCACTTTCACGCCTTGCCCGAACATCTGAGAAAATGTGCTAGTATTTGTGTTACTAAATTCTAAAATTATCATATATTTTTTTAGGGGTGCATATATTTTTATAACAAATCAAATTGTTCTTGTAAAATTCTGGGTCGGCCCCGATTACCCATTGGGCCAGTGAGGCCACCGATTTTTTTTAAATGGGTCGAACCATGGCCTCTATAATTGGACCTGGGGCCACAGGGCCAGGTCCAAGGCCAGGTCCGGGCCGGCCCGTTCCCATCCTGATTTGGAAAGTGTCTTTAATGACCGATATTCACTCATTCTCTTTGTTAGGGCTTCATCGGCGTCGGGTTCTCTCTGGCGGGTTCCAGGACTACTTAGAGCCAAAACTCACGGATCTGGCGGAACGGGGGAAATCATACCAAGAGGTGGCCCCTACCATTTACTTTTTTGTTCCTTTGACCTACCCTAACACAACCAAGAAATCGGTTCCACTTTGCTACCCTCTTCCATCTCATGTATGCGGAGAGGCTAGAACGGCGGTTCTGTGTTTTTCCCCAACGGGGCTAGGGTTTCCCCGGAGAGGGACTCCGGAGCGTATGAATGCCACCACAACACATGGTATGCCATACCATATGTTTTAGAGTGTGGAATGGGTCTTGTATGCAAAACATTCCCTCACTCTCTGTGTTACGGCTTCACCGGCGTTGGATTCTCTCTAGCGGGTTCCACGACTACTTAGAGCTTGAAACTCCCGGATCTGACAGAACAGGGGAAATATTGCCAAGAGGTTGTCCCTACCATTGACTTGGGTGTACCTTGGTCCTAATATAACACAAGCAAGCAAATTGTTCCACCTTGCTACCCCCCTTCCGGATCACGTAGAGGGGCATGAACGGCAGTTCCGTCTTTCCCCCAACGGGCTATGGTTTTTCCGATGAGGGGCTCCGGAACGTATGAATGCCAGCACATGGTATGTCATACCATGTGTGATATGGGGTGTGGAAATTGTCTTGGATGACCAATATTCCCTCATTCTCTTTGTTAGGCCTTCATCGGAATCGGGTTCTCTCTGGCGGGTTCCAGGACTACTTAGAGCCGAAACTCCCAGATCTTGCAGAACGGGGGAAATCTTGTCAAGAGGTGGCCCCTACCACTGTCTTTGGTGTTCCTTGGACCTAAACTAACACAACCAAGCAATCGGTTCCACTTTTCTACCCCCTTCCGGCTCATGTACGCGCGTGGAGAGGCCAGAACGACGGTTCCGTCTTTCTCCCCAATGGGGCTAGGGTTTCCCCGGAGAGGGACTCCTGAGCGTATGAATGACACCAAAGCACATGGTATTCCATACCATATGTGTTAGAGTGTGTCATGGGTATTGGATGCCAAACATTCCCTCACTCTCTGTGTTAGGGCTGCACCGGCGTCATCGGATTCTCTCTAGCGGGTTCCACGACTACTTAGAGCCCGAAACTCCCGGATCTGACAGAACGAGGGAAATCTTGCCAATAGGTTGTCCCTACCATTGACTTGGGTGTTCCTTGGGCCTAATATAACACAACCAAGCAATTGGTTCCACCTTGCTACCCCCTTCCGGCTCACGTAGAGGGGCCAGAATGGCAGTTCCATCTTTTTCCCCAAGGGGCTATGGTTTCTCCGAAGAGGGGCTCTGGAGCGTCTGAATTCCAGCATATGGTCTGCCATACCATGTGTGATATGGGTGTTTCAAGTGTCTTGGATGACCAAGATTCCCTAATTCTCTTTGTTAGGGCTTCATCGGCGTCGGGTTCTCTCTAGCGGGTTCCAGGACTACTTAGAGGCGAAACTCCCGGATCTGGCAGAACGGGGAAATCTTGCCAAGAGGTGGCCCCTACAATTTACTTTGGTTTTCATTGGACCTAACCTAACACAACCAAGCAATCGGTTCCACTTTGCTACCCCCTTCCGGCTCATGTACGCGGAGAGGCTAGAACGGTGGTTTCGTCTTTTCCCCCAACGGGGCTAGGGTTTCCCCGGAGAGGGACTCCGGAGCGTATGAATGCCACCACAGCACATGGTATGACATACCATATGTGTTAGAGTGTGGCATGGGTATTGTATGCAAACATACCCTCACTCTCTGTGTTAGGGCTTCACCAGCGTCGGATTCTCTCTAGCGGGTATCACGACTACTTAGAGCCCGAAACTCCCGGATCTGACAGAACGAGGGAAATCTTGCCACAAGGTTGTCCCTGCCATTGACTTTGGTGTTCCTTGGTACTAATATAACACAACAAACCAATTGGTTCCACCTTGCTACCCCCTTCCGGCTCACGTAGAGGGGCCAGAACGGCAGTTTCGTCTTTTTCCCCAAGGGTCTATGGTTTCTCCGAAGAGGGGCTCTGGAGCGTCTGAATGCCAGCACATGGTATGCCATACCATGTGTGATATGGGGTGTGGCAAGTGTCTTGGATGACCAAGATTACGTCATTCTCTTTGTTAGGGCTTCATCAGCGTCGGGTTCTCTCTGGCGGTTTCTAGGACTACTTACAGCCAAAACTCCCGGATCTGGCGGAACGGGAGAAATCTTGCTAAGAGGTTGCCCCTACCATTGTCTTTGGTGTTCCTTGGAACTAATCTAACACAACCAAGCAATTGGTTCCACTTTGGTACCCCCTTCCGGCTCATGTACGCGGAGAGGCTAGAACGGTGGTTCCGTCTTTTTCCCCAACAGGGCTAGGGTTTCCCCGGAGAGGGACTCCGGAGCGTTTGAATGCCACCACAGAACATGGTATTCCATACCATATGTGTTAGAGTGTGTCATGGGTATTGTATGACAAACATTCCCTCACTCTCTGTGTTAGGGCTTCATCACCGGCGTCGGATTCTCTCTAGCGGGTTCCCCGAGTACTTAGAGCCTGAAACTCCCAGATCTGACAGAACGAGGGAAATCTTGCCAAGAGGTTGTCCCTACCATTGACTTGGGTGTTCCTTGGGCCTAATATAACTCAACCAAGAATTGGTTCCACCTTACTAACCCCTTCCGGCTCACGTTGAGGGGCCAGAACGGTAGTTCCGTCTTTTTCACCTCTAGGGCTAGGGTTTCTCCGAAGAGGGGCTCCAGAGCGTCTGAATGCCACCAAATCAGATCCCATGGTATGCCATACAATGTGTGTGTGTGTGTGTTTTTCATGTGTAGTATTCCCTCTATCTACGTGTTAGGGATTCACCAGCGCCAGATTCTCTTTGGTGAGCTCTAGGACTACTTAGAGCCCGAAACTCCCAATTCTGACTGAACGTGGGGAATCTGGCCAATTGGTGGGATCTACCATTGTATTGGGTGTTCCTTGGGCCTAACATAACATAACCAAGCAATTTTTTCCACTTTGGTACCCCCTTCCGGCTCATATACGTAAAGAGGAGAGAAGGTAGTTCCGTCTTTTTTCGCCGGCGTGTGGCTAGGGTTTCTCCGGAGAGGGGCTCCAGAGCGTCTAAATGCCACCATAACAAATGGTTTGACTTAACATGTGTGTTAGAGTGTGGCATGGGTCTTAGATGCCGAAGATTCCATCACTATTTGTGTTAGGGCTTCACCGGCATCAGATTCTCTCTCGTGGGTTCCAGGACTACTTAGAGCCCGAAACTCCTGGATCTATCGGAACGAGGGGAATCTTGCCAAGAGGTGGGACCTACCATTGTATTGGGTGTTCCTTGGGCCTTACCTAATGCAACCAAGCAATTGGTCCCACTTTTCTACCCCCTTCCGGCTCACGTAGAGGGGCCATAACGATAGCTCCGCCTTTTCCCTCAACGGGGCTAGGGTTTCTCCACATAGGGGCTCCAGAGCGTCTGAATGCTACCACAACACATGGTATGCGCCATAACATTCGTGTTAGCTAGAGTGTGGCATGGGTCTTGGATTCCCAATATCCCCTCACTCTCCGTATTAGGGCTCACCGTCATCAGATTCTCTCTCTAGCGGGTTCCATGACTACATTAGAGCCCAAAACTCCCTAATCTGACGGAACGGCAGGTGGTGGGTGGGGTGAATCTTTCAAATAGGGTGGGCCCTACCATTTATTAGGGTGTTCCTTGGGCCTAACCTAACACAACCAAGCAATTGGTTCCACTTTGGTACCCTGCCGCCTCACGTAGAGGGGCCAGAACTGCAGTTCCGTCTTTCCCCCCAACGGGGCTAGGGTTTCTCCGAAGAGGGGCTCCGGAGCGTCTGAATGCCACCAAATCACATGGTAGGACATACCATGTGTGTTAGAGTGTGGCATGGGTCTTGGATGCCAAAGATTCCCTCACTTTCTGTGTTAGGGCTTCACCGACGTCAGATTTTCTTTAGCGGGTTCCAGGACTACTTAGAGCCCGGAACTCCCGGATCTGTCGGAACGGGGGAATATCGCCAAGAGGTCGGCTCTACCATTGTGTTGGGTGTTCCTTGGGCCTAACCTAATACAACCAAGAAATTGTTTCCACTTTGCTACCCCCTTCCGGATCACGTAGAAGGGCTAGAAGGGTTCTTCGCCTTTTTCCCCAATGGGGCTAGGGTTTGTCCGGAGAGGGGTTCGAGAGCGTCTGAATGCCACCAAATCCCATGGTATTACATACCACGTGTGTTAGAGTGTGGAATGTGTATTTCATTCCCAAGATTCCCTCACTCTCTTTGTTACGGCTTCACCGACGTCATATTCTCTTTGGCGGGCCGCTCGAGGACTACTTAGAGCCCGAAAGTCCCGGATTTGTCGGAACGGGGGGAACCTCACATTATATTTGTATAGATATGATAGGGTTACATCTTGTTAGTCTTAGGAGGGATTATGACATTCCCCACTTTTAGTTACATAGTCATTTAATTACATAGTCATTTGATAACCAATTGCATAGATTGTCAATTTGTTTAAGTCACCCATCATGTATCCGACGGCCAGCAATGTTTCTGTCCACGCCCACACGAACTCGCGCGCGCATAATTTTTGTGCCACACCCACACCAAATTATGGATCAAACTTTGGCGCCTCCCCCACAGCGCATGCGACGCCTCTTGAAAAATTTTGCACCTTCCTCTACTCACTCGCAGCCTCTCAACGAAATCCCCCATGCCCCCTCAATTTCCATTGACGAAGTTTCCCTCTTTCCTCTCTTCCAACCTCGCCATGTAGCTCTCCCACCTCGCGTCCTCGCCGTGTAGCTTTCCGTCCCGCACCCACACGTCGCCGCGTAGCTTTCCATCCCACTCTACCACCTCACCGCGTAGCTCCGTCCCGGTCTAACATTCCCCCGTGCGAGTCTTCCACCTCGCCCTGTAACTCGCCAGTCGCCGCCCAGCTTTTCCACCACGCCGTCTAGTTCTGCCACCCCGTCGTTTTGGTCGTCGTCCAGATCTTACACCTTGCTGCCAGATCTGCCACCTCGCCGCCTCACCGCCAGATCTGCCACCTCCCCGCCCAGGTCGCCGTCAAGATCTGCCACCTCGCTGCACAGCTCGCAGTTCGGCCACCTCGTTACCAACCTCGCCTTACATCTAGGTCTTCCACCGCCTAACTAACCTCGCGGCAACTTCCTCGTTGAGGTCTGCCACCTCGTCACTAACCTCAAGGCAACTATCTCGTCAAGGCCTGCCACCTTGACTCCTGGAGAGATGGTTTCAGCCATGGCAAGCAGTAAGAAAAAGCACCTAAATTCTGAGGCGGTCTCGATATAATTATTTCAGCCTGTTTGATGTTTATTCCCCGCACATTTTTTTATGTTTTAGTTCCTGATATCGTAAAAATTGCCAGTTATGTGCTTCTTTATGTTTGATGAGTTCCTATGGTCAAAATTTTCTTGTTTTGTACATAGATGCACTCATTTTACTACGTATGTTGTTAAAATTGAAATGGTAAGTAGCGTTCCTTATAAAAGTGAACGGAGGGAGTAGTACAAAACAATCAACACCAGCACTATATGTCAGAACATCACTCAATGAAAGAAACCCAAATCTTACTCTGTAGCTTTAATGGGTTCTTATAGTATCTAGTGTGATGTTTGTAGCTTATGTTGAGCTCTTGATTTATGTTAGAACCACCTGTAAAATCCATTGACGAAAAACGGATCAATAATGTCCTGAGAAACCATCCACGGCTGGGTAGTATACTAGCACGTGCTCTTGCAAGCCCGACCGTACTCTCCCCTAAAAAGAGCAAGAAGGAAAACTCTGGATCCAAGTATGATCCTCGAGGGGAGGAAGACTTCACTGAAGAAGCTGAACCCTTACCTTCTAGCTCAACACCCTTTCATGATAGCTCAGCAGTGAAGGTGCTACTTAATTATCTCGTGTGGGACTGGTGGCCTAATTTCTGCATTTACATATATGTTGTGCTACCATCGCCATTGATCTGTACATGTGAACTGTGCGGGCTAGGAAACTCAAAGTCAAGACGACATACGGTAGGGGGAAGATGCCTCCAGGTGGCAACTCCTTGACTGGCAAGAAGCGTGTCCGTGCTGGCAAATCTGACAACACATCACCTATTACTCCGACAAGAGATAAAAATATCCAGAAGATTGCGCCGGCAGTTTCCGCACCCAGAACGGCTCGAACAAGGAGTGCGAGCTTGCAGAAACAGCCCACAGATCCAGTCAGGCCACCACCACCCGTGAAGAAGAAGCCATCTAAGCCCCCCGGGATGCCATCTGACAATAACAATACGGCAGATGTCGAACACAAGCAACCATCCACGGTCCAAACTAAGGTGGTAGCTGTGGTGACCGAGAAGGCAGCCGCCCCGCTCGAGCTGGAAGCTCCCCAGGTCCTGCAGGAAGCTCCCCAAGTCCAGCAGGAAGCTCCCCAACTTGGACAATAGGAATCTTCCCAAAACAAGCAGACAGTTGCCCATGACCATCTGGAAGCTTCCCAATATAAGGATGCAGCTGACCACCGCGAGGAGACACACACCCAGTACAGGCGGGATATTCTTGTTGGCCAGCTTCCATGTTCCCAAGTCGAGTTCCCACCATTCCAACACGAGAGCAAGGTTCCCAAGTCGAGGAGGTAGATGCCAACTCCGAGGCACTGGTTTCTGACCTATGGTCTGAAGATCGGCATCACTTGTTCCAGGAAGGTAACATGTTGCAGAACTGTGCTATCCATTTCTAGAATTAAATCCGAAATGCAGAACACTAACTCTAGCGCGACCACATTTTTTTAGATAATCAACCTGGAGAAATCACTATAAGTGGCGGAGGTGGGGTTGAAAGGGGAATAAACATGGGAAAGGGGCTGGAGAGGATGTCCAGAGGAAAGAGTATCAGAATAGTTATTCCTCCTGGATGTAATAGGCCAGCCGACGATAAGATTAGTGCCATGTATACCACTGCATGTTCAATTGCAGTCAAGGAGGTTGTCCCCGTCTTACTCCATTGGAAGCACTACAAGAAAAGGCCCGACATATTTAAAGCCTTTGCTGGCCATGTGGCTATAAGTTTTGTAACTCTTGATTCCAATTATGTCCGCTGATGTTCATAAAACTGAAGTATGATATTTGTTTTGTTTTAGTCAAAGTTTCTGATGGACCTCGATGACCCCAATATCGTGTCCTCTCTTGAAATGCATCTCCAGATCCGTACAAAGCACATGCGTCATGTTCTGAAGAAGGAGTATTGGGACAGTGTCAAAGACAAGAGTAAGATTTTGCCTAAAGCTCCACTAATAGAGAAGGTTGGAGATGCTGAATGGAAAGCTTTACTAGCCAGCTGGGGCTCAGCCAAAAAACAGGTATGTGTCTTTGCTCACTCGAATTGCTATTGCATCAATTCTATAACCATGATTTTTGCTAATACTTCATACTTTTTTTGTGTAGACGACCTGTCTGAAAGCTATACAAAGCAGAGGTTGTGTCATGTACCCTGCTCATACGGGTTCCCGGAGCTATGAGATTTATTGCGACAAGGATCAAGATGCAGTTCAGCTGTTCAAAGCTACGCACATAAACAAGCTGGATGGAGCATACCCTTCACGTGTGAAAAAAGAAATTGTAAGAGCCCCTGAATTCTTCACATCTCTGTAATCAATATTTTACCTCAATAGATTATTGTAGGGCACCTTCCCTTTATGAATTCTGCTGCAAACTTCTGTCATCAGCTATTTCACCCATGACTGTCATCTTCTAGTTCATGTACATGCATACTTTAACTTGCTTATCATCTGCTAGTTCATGTACACGCATGCTTTAACTTGTTTGTCATCTGCTATTTTAATCTATGTTCTGTACATTCTTGTCGTGTGCTATTTTCATCTATGTTCCTCGGATGCCTGTTTTTCCATCATCTATGTCCCCTAAAATCTATGTCCCCCGCGGTACGGTACGAGTTGTTACCGAGTACGAGTTGGATTCACAGTTACCGACCTAGTTAGGTCAAGACCGCCTTTATATACCTCTTGTAAGCCGCCGCACGGGATAAGCCACACATTGTAAATCTCGGCGCGTTTGTAACCTCACCCGAAATAGGGAAGTATTGCTGGCTGGCGCCCGTGGGTTTTTCTCTTCCTTGTCGGAAGGGTTTTCCACGTTAAAATCTCGTGTCCCCGTTGGTTCGATCTTGTTTAACTTCATCGTTATTTTGCTATTGCGTGTAACAAGTGGTATCAGAGCCCTGTTTCAAATTAGGGATTCGCGATGGCATCGATGAAGTTTGATCTACCGTTGCTGGACTACAAGACGAGGTTTTCTCTGTGGCAAGTAAAGATGTGTGCGGTTCTGTCGCAATCGTCGGATCTTGATGAGGCGCTGGATGCTTTCGGTAATAAGGAAGCGCGGGAGTGTACTGCTGAGGAGAAGCGCAAAGATCGTAAGGCTTTGCTGTTGATTCAACTCCATATATCTAATGGTATCTTGCAAGAAGTGCTGCAGGAGAAATCCGCGGCTGTGTTGTGGATCAAGCTGGAATCGATCTGCATGTCAAAGGATCTAACCAGCAAGATGCATGTTAAGATGAAGTTGTTCTCGCTCAAGATGCAAGATGGTGGTTCTGTCATGAGCCACTTGTCGATCTTTAAGGAGATCGTGTCCGACCTAGTGTCGATGGAGGTAAAATATGAGGATGAAGATTTAGCTCTTCTGCTGTTATGTTCGCTGCCTAGTTCTTTTACAAATCTGTGGGATACCATACTGTTAAGTCGTGATGAACTAACCCTCGCGGAAGTTTGTGAGGCCCTGCAGACTAGGGAAAAGATGAAAGTTATGCTGCAGTCTAACGCATCGTCCTCCAAAGGCGATGCATTGCAGGTACGAGGTAGACCTGAGCAGCGAGATAACAACTACAACAACAACAACAGAGATAAGAATAGGGTCCGTTCCAAGTCCAAAGGAAGAGACAAGTTCTGCAGGTATTGTAAGAAAACCAATCACACTATTGAGGATTGCTGGAAGGTGCAGAACAAGGAGAAAAGGAACGGCACATACCAACCGAAAAATAAATCTGATGGTAATGGTAATGGTACTGGTAAGGCTGCTGTTGTTGCTGGTGATAATAGTTCGGATGGTGAATGCTTAGCTATTTTTGCTGCATGTGTTACCCGTGATGATGAGTGGATTCTTGATACTGCTTGTTCGTTTCATATTTGTTGTAACAAAGATTGGTTCAGTTCTTATGAAGCTGTGTAGACTGGAGATTTTGTGAGTGTGGGGAACGACAACAAATGTCACATTGTTGGCGTTGGATCTGTTCAGATCAAGACCCATGGAGGGATGACACGTACATTGACGGGAGTGAAACACACACCATCCATGGCGAGAAATTTGATCTCTCTGAGTACCCTTGATTGTGACGGGTACAAATATGCCGGAGGGGATAAACGCCTGAAGGTATCAAAAGGTTCTCTCATTGTTATGATTGGTGATATGAATTCTGCCAAGTTATATATCCTTCGAGGTAGCACTTTGTATGCTACTACTGTTGTTATTACTAATGATGATCCAAGTACAACTAACCTCTGGCATAAGCGACTTGGACACATGAGTGAACATGGTATGGCAGAATTGGTGAAGAGAGAACTTCTGAAGAACTACAATATGAGTAAATTGTCGTTCTGTGAACATTGCGTTTTTGGTAAGCATAAGAGAGTTAAGTTCAATGCTTCTGTTCATACCACTAAAGGTACATTGTATTATGTACATACTAATTTGTGGGGGCCTTCACGTAAGCCCTCTTATGGTGGTCCTCGTTATATGCTTACTATCATTGATGATTACTCTAGAAGAGTTTGGCCTTATTTCCTGAAAACTAAGGATGATACTTTTGCTGCTTTTAATGAGTGGAAAGTTATGATTGAAAAGCAAACTGAGAGAAAGGTGAAGTTGCTTCGTACTGATAATGGCGGCGAATTTTGTTCGCATGCTTTTGATGATTATTGTGTGCAGGAAGGCATTGTCAGGCATCACACCATCCCGTACACACCTCAGCAGAATGGTGTAGCTGAGCGGATGAATAGGACGATCATCTCCAAAGCTCGCTGCATGTTGTCTAACGCCCGTATGTATAGGCGTTTTTGGGCTGAGGCTGCCAACACTGCCTGCTACTTGATAAACAGGTCACCATCCATCCCTCTTGACAAGAAAAATCCTATTGGGGTATGGTCTGGTGAGTCGGATGATTATTCATAACTGAAAGTTTTTGGTTGCACTGTCTATGCTCATGTTGATAATGGAAAGTTAGAGCCTAGAGCTATTAAGTGCTTTTTTCTTGGTTATGGTTCTCGAGTAAAAGGATATAAGTTGTGCAACCCGGAAACCAAAAAGACTTTCTTTAGTAGGAGTGTTGTGTTTAATGAATCTGTTATGTATGAGGACAGCTTGTCGACTGATGTTGTGCCAGATTCTTCTGATGAGGACGAACCACCAGTTTGTTTGCAGGTGGAGCTAGAACACCTGGATGAGGAGGAAACTGAAATTGATGGGGAGGATATTGTGCCACCCTCACCTCATATTGTGCAGCAAGAAAATTTGTCTATTGCAGAGCGCAGACAGAAGAGGAATAAAGGACCTCGTACTCGTTTGATTGAGGAATGTGATGTTGTTTATTTTTCTCTAAGTTGTGCAGAACAGGTGGAGAATGATGCTGAACATGCTACATATAATGAAGCTATTGCTTCGGTTGATCGTGACAAGTGGATTGGTGCAATGCACGAGGAGATGCAATCACTTGAGAAAAATGGCATGTGGGATGTCGTGCGCTTGCCTAAACAAAAGAAGACCGTACGTTGTAAATGGATCTTCAAAACAAAGGAGAGTTTATCTCCAAATGAGCCTCCAAGGTTTAAGGCAAGGTTAGTAGCAAAAGGTTTCAGCCAGATTCCAGGAGTGGATTATAATGATGTGTTCTCACCTATTGTCAAGCATAGTTCTATTCGTACTTTCTTTAGTATTGTTGCTATGCATGATCTTGAGCTTGAGCAGTTAGATGTGAAGAGTGCGCTTTTGCATGGAGAACTTGAGGAGGAAATATACATGGACCAACCTGATGGGTTCATAGTGCCGGGTAAAGAGGATTTCTTGTGCAAGCTAAAGAAGTCTCTTTACGGTTTGAAACAGTCTCCTCGACAATGGTATAAAGGTTTGATTCTTTTATGATGTCACATGGCTTTAAGAGGTATGAATATGATAGTTGTGTGTACATTAAATTTGTTGATGAATCGCCTATATACTTGCTTCTATATGTTGGTGATATGTTAATTGCTGCCAAGAGCATGAAAGAAATCACTACATTGAAGAAACATTTGAGTAGTGAGTTTGACATGAAGGATCTTGGTCCTGCTAAGAAAATTCTAGGTATGTAAATTTCAAGAGACAGAAAATCTAGATTGCTATTTCTTAGTCAGGAGAATTACATTAAGAAAGTCCTTCATCGCTTTAATATGCATGATGCAAAGTCTGTTAGTACTCCTATTGCTTCACACTTCAAGTTGTCAGCATTGCAATGTCCTACTAGTGACAAAGATATTGAGTACATGTCACGAGTTCCCTATGCTAGTGTTGTTGGTTCCTTAATGTATGCCATGGTGTGTTCTCGGCCTGATTTATCTTATGCTATGAGCTTGGTCAGTCGATACATGGCTAATCCTGGTAAAGAACATTGGAAAATTGTTCAGTGGATTTTCAGGTACCTTCGCGGCACATCCAAAGCTTGCTTGAAGTTTGGCAAGACTGGTGAGGGACTCACAGGCTATGTGGATTCAGATTTTTTTTGCCAACTTGGATAAGAGGAGATCCCTCACAGGTTATGTGTTTACGATTAGTGGATGTGCCGTTACCTGGAAGGCTACCTTGCAGGGTGTTGTGGCACAATCTACTACTGAGGCTGAGTATATGGCTATTGTTGAAGCGTGCAAAGAGTCAGTTTGGTTGAAAGTTTTGTTTGCTGAGCTTTGTGGACATGGTACTTGCATAAACCTATTTTTTGACAGTCAGAGTGCTATTTACCTTACTAAGGATCAGATGTTCCATGAGAGAACAAAGCACATTGATGTCAAGTACCATTATGTGCGTGATGTTGTCGCACAAGGTAAGATGAAGGTATGCAAGATTTGTACTCATGATAATCCTGCTGATATGATGACAAATCCAGTTCCTATTGCTAAGTTTGAGCTTTGCTCAAGCTTAGTTGGTATCACTGCTTAGCCCAAGAGGCTATTTGGCGCCGAATGTGTTTTCTTTGTGTGTTTCAGGTGAAGGTTCTCATTTATGCTACAAGAGGGAATTTTTCTCAAGGTGGAGTGTTATTTTATGGTGATCCAAATTCATATGAAGATAAAGGAAAATTCGTCCTCCGTTACGCGGAGGCCCGTCGCCGGAGGCTTAGGGCCGAGTACGAGTTGGATTCATAGTTACCGACCTAGTTAGGTAAGGACCGCCTTTATATACCTCTTGTAAGCCGCCACACGGGATAAGCCACACATTGTAAATCCCGGCACGTTTGTAACCTCACCCGAAATAGTGAAGTATTGCTGGCTGGCGCCCGTGGTTTTTTCTCTTCCTTGTCGGAAGTGTTTTCCACGTTAAAATCTCGTGTCCCCGTTGGTTCGATCTTGTTTAACTTCATCGTTGTTTTGCTATTGCGTGTAACAAGACGGACTCCAAATGTTGATATCTCGAAATGAGACGGGCCTCATTTGTTGATATCTCAGAATGATAGGGACCTCATTAAGACTTCTGGCTTTCGAATTTTCCAATTCCGAGAATATTTCCAAAACAACTTTTCTGAAACTAAAAATAGCAGAAAACAGGGAACTGGCTCTGTGGCATCCTGTTAATAGGTTAGTCCCGGGAAATTGATAAAAATGACATAAAGTGTAAGGAAAACATGTGGGAAACAACATGAAAACAACGTGGAACATCAAAAATTAAGGATACGTTTATGACGTATCAAGCATCCCCAAGCTTAGTTCCTACTCGTCCTCGAGTAGCTGAAAGATAAAACACAATAATTCCTTAGGTAACATGCTACTTATCATAAACTTGATCATTATAATGTAAAAGCATATGTACGCTGAGATCATAGAACTTCAAACAAAAACATGATAAATAGAACTTTAATAATAAAGCATAGCAATCACTTTGCATCATGAAGAGTATCTTAAATAAAGGATCATGGATAATAATGCAAAGAAAGATAAATGTTTGTTTCGGGTATAGAGAAAGCATGGCAAAGTGGTATTTCGCTAGTCCTTAAGAGTGGGACAAAACATAAATGTCAGGACACCTTCAAAGTTAATGAGGAAGACTAGAGCAAATAATTGAAGAACAAATAATATCACATTATGAAGCAGTTATTGATGTTTATGGGACAAATGCACATAGAACTCAGAATGGCAAAAATTCTCTCTCAACTGTGCATAAAGTTAGAAGATGGAGACTCAACATAAAAGTAAAAGAAAGGCCCTTCGCGGAGGGAAGCAGGGATCACTCATGTGCTAGAGCTTTTATTTTATTAAACAGAGGTATTAAAAGTTTGACACTCCTCCCATCCATCTTTCACAAACCATGGGTAACCGAATCCACGGGTGCCTGCCAGCAATCACATACCGTGGAGGAGTGTCTATATTTTAGGAGAGGTTTATGTAAATGTCAACGAATAGTAAACATACAATACAGTATGTCACAAGCCAACTGGATTCACAAGAGCGGATCCCATTGTTAAGGACGCAACTGGTGTAGAAGTTCATCCCTCTTTCTCTTTTGTTTACACAATTAAGCTTTGACTGATAAATCAGGGGCAAAAATAGTGAAGAGAATTTGTTTGTATTAATTTTGGGTTGGGCACCCGCTGCCATATCTTCTATCATCTGGATAAGCGGATAAAGCCACTAGTCCAGGGTGTGAAATCCAATCAACAAGTGAGATAAAGATTCTCTATTGACGTCCTCATGAGAAAAAACAAGAACACAAAACAGGAGTAATTTTGAAAGTTTTAAAGGTAACACATGAGCAGTTTACTTGGAGTGGCAATGAAATACCACATGTAGGTAGGTATGGTGTACCCAATGGGAAAACTTTGGTGTAAGGGAGTGTGGATGCACGAGTAGAGCTCATACTCAGTACAGGTGGAGGCTAGCAAAAGACTGGGAGCGACAAATCAAGAGAGCATAAGAGCCATAATCATGCATAACGACATAAACATCATCAATCAAAGCATAGGTGGCATCACAAGTTCAAAAACTAAATGGTCATGGAGGCTATTCGTGAATGGTTCATAGTCATAAACATAGTGTGAGCATGCGCCAAGTCAACCAAATAAAACATTCTAAAGAGAGTACCATAAATTTATGCTTTACTATGACAAGAACAACTCATGAATCTTTCGATGGCATATTAAACATTCTCAGATATTTGAGGATATTCATTCTACTCAATAACCACAAGGATTTTACAACTAAAATAACATCTAGCATGATATGAAAAAGTTCTAGCCACGGTCTATACAAACTTCTACTTGCACCGTTAAAAGTTCTACCTTAAGCAGCAATTTCTTTTCCCAACAAGCACCATACAAAATATGTTTTAACAAAAAAATTATCTACATGCTACAGCAAGCAAACATGAGAGTACTCACATAACACTACTAAAACTAACGGCTCTGAATAAGAGATGCATGAAAACAAAGGCTAAACGCAGTACTAGCAAAAAGTGAACACTCACAAAACAATAAGAATGAAAACTAGAGTGTTCTAAGCAATGAGACCGAAGCGTGTCTCTCTCCCACACAAGTATGATAGGATCCAACTATTTATTAAGCCAAAGAAAACCAAACAAACTGAAAACAAAAATAAAATACGCTCCAAGTAAAGCACATAAGATGTGACTGAATAAAAATATAGTTTCAGTAGAAGTTGATGAAGAAGGGGATGCCTTGGGCATCCCCAAGCTTAGACGCATGATTCTTCTTGGAATTTCCTGGGATGTACCTCCGGGGCATCCCCAAGATTAGGCTCTTCACTTTTCTTGATCATGTCATATCATCCTCTTCTCTTGACCTTGAAAACTTCCTTCACACCAAACTTCTCACAATCTTCATTAGCAACGTTAGTGCAATCGAAATAATAAATTCACATGGTTCAGTTTCAACATAAGCCTAACACTCAAAAACACATTAGCTACTGTCACAACTTGTTTTAAAACTCTTTTTCTCAAAAGAACACCAAAAGAAAGAGATTAAGATGCAAATGCAATTATTGGGAGAAATCTGTCAAAATAGGACAGCAGTAAAGATGATTTTTTTCGAAAATCTTCTGTTGGTCAAATCAAAAGTGGTCAACTAAGAAAAGTTGCGTATACAGCCCAGGATTACGCCCAAAAAAGCTCAGGTCATTTTGATTTTTCTGTGATTTTATACGTATTTAACCGTGGGCAGCAGAAATCTGTTTCCTGCGCAGAAATCCGAAATATAGTCTCAACTTTCCACTAGAGGATTTACTTGGCACTACTAAAACATCAAAAGAAAAATACAAAGGAGTTGCTACAGAAGTATACAACCCCTTGACTCAAAGAAAACAGATAAAAACAATGCAAAAATAAAAACATGAGTTATCTCCCAAGAAGTGCTTTTTTTAAAGCCTTTTAGCTAGGCATGATAATTTAAGAAGATGCTCACATGAGAAATATGAATTGAAGAAAAAGAGAGCATCAAGAAGAAAATGTAAAACAAATTTAAGTCTAACCCACTTCCTATGAAAATAATCTTGTGGAAAAACAATTCATGAAAGCAGAAAGCAACAAGCATAAGAAAACAAAATGAGTGCAACTTCAAAATTTAAAACATAAAGAGGGGAAACTTGATATCATTGAGATGCATAAAATTATGTTTCTATCTCTCATAATAACTTTCAGTAGCATCATGAATAAAATTAACAATGTAACTATCACATATAACATTCTTATCATGACCCACATGCATAAAAGAATAATGCTCTCCACATAAGCAAAGTCATTCTTATTAATAGTAGTGAGATCAAATTCAACAAAATAGCTATCATTATTATTCTCATCACCATAATCATCAAATTTAGGAGGCATATTATAATCATAATAAAATTTATCCTCAATAGTAGGTGGACTGAAAATATCATGTTCATCATTGTAAACATCATATATAGAAGGAATATCATGATCACAATCAAATTTATCATCCATAGTAGGTGGAACTAAAATACCACAATCATTATAATCATCATATATTGGAGGCAAAGTATCATCAAAGAAAATTTCCTCCTCAAAACTTGGGGGACTAAAAATATCATATTCATCAAAACTAGCTTCCCCAAGCTTAAACTTTTCCATAGCATCAGCAAAAAGGGTATTCAAAAAACTAATGCTAATAACATTGCTACTAGCATGCAAATAAAGTTCCATAGGTTTTTTAATTTGCACTTCAAACACTTCATGTACTAACTCAAGATAAAGATTATAAAGCTCTCTCATATTTTTGTTGTTTTCCATTAAGCCTAACTAGTGAAAATAAAAACAAGAAACGAAAAGATATAATTGCAGGATCTAAAGGAAATAACTTCGAGCACTCACATCCCATGATGTGAATACCTTTTACCTTACCTCCCCGGCAACGGCGCCAGAAAAGAGCTTGATGTCTACGGACGCTTCTATTCTTGTAGACAGTGTTGGGCCTCCAAGTGCAGAGGTTTGTAGAACAGCAGCAAGTTTCCCTTAACTGGATCACCCAAGGTTTATCGAACTCAGAGAGGTAGAGGTCAAAGGTATCCCTCTCAAGAAACCCTGCAATTAAGATACAAGAAGTCTCTTGTGTCCCCAACACACCTAATACAATTGTCAGTTGTATAGGTGCACTAGTTCAGCGAAGAAAGAGTAAAATGCAAGTAATATGGATGATAATAAGTGATAATAGCAATCTGAAAGAAAAATGGCAGCAAGCAAACATGTAGCAGAATAGGCGGAAAACGATGTTTCAATGCTTAGAAATAAGGCCTAGGGATCCTACTTTCACTAGTGGACACTCTCAACAATGATCACATAATTAAATAACTAAATATCTTCTCTTCACTATGCTACTCTTAACCACTCTCCGGTCGAATAACAACACCAATCCATGCGTAGGGCTTTAACAACACTCCTCAGAGTAAGCACGTTCCCAACAAAGTAACCCCCATGCTATCACCATGGGACCCAGATGGTTCCACGCAAACACCACAATTTCAAAGGGTTATCCAACACAAAATATAAATATAATGCTAAACCACACGGTGCACACACTGTCACCTTTACACCGTGATCAAAGCGTTTACAGATATCTCATAACAAATAGAAAACACTAATCATTGCGTAGGGCTGCAAAAAGCATTCCTTAAAGTAAGCATTCCCATGTCTAGTTAACCCCACGATGTCACTATGAGCGCCCTAGATGGTACTAGACAAACACCACAGTTCATAGAGGAGACACACACGATGTGCACACTATCACCTTCACACCGCGGGACAAGGTGACTCCAAAGTTCATATTAATAGATCACTTGAGTAGAAAGCCATGAAGAGTAAAATCTACGAATTCAAATAGATTACAAAGCTCACGATGACATATAGGTCACAGAGAGAGATGAAACACATAGCTACCGGTAGAGCCCTCAGTCCCGGGGGAGAACTACTCGCTCCTCATCATAGGAGACAGCAACGGCGATGGAGATGGCGGTGGAGTCGATGGAGATGGCTTCCAGGGGCACTTCCCCGTCCCGGCAGTGTGTTAGAACAGAGATCCGTCCCCCGAAACTTGTCGGTGGCGGCGGCGGAGCTACGGATGTATTTTGTGGAAAAGGTCGATCTTTCTAGGGTTTTCCCTCGGGGGAGTGTAAATAGGCGAAAGGGAGATGCCGGGGGGTGGCCAGGGGGCACCCACCCCTTCGTGGCGCGGCCAGGGGGACCCGTGGCCACCCTGTGGCCCCACTCCGGGGCTCTTCGGGACTTCTGGAAGCTTCCGGGACTTCTAAGAATTCTGGCTTTCGAATTTTCCAATTTCGAGAAAATTTTCGGAACAACTTTTCGGAAACTAAAAAAAGCAGAAAATAGGGAAATGGCTCTGTGGCATCTTGTTAATAGGTTAGTCCCGGGAAATCGATAAAAATGACATAAAGTCTAAGGAAAACATGTGGGAAACAACACGAAAACAACATGGAACATCAGAAACTAAGGATACGTTTATGACGTATCAATCTGCGTACACCTTCGTGCTCCACTAAAACGCTATCTCGGACTAAGGGGGGCACTTGGTACAGAAGATAGCACATGGTAACGTAGTATTGTTCGCACTCCTTGATACTTCACCTTTAAACGTCTAGATCTGTCATTTTATGTTAACAATGTTTACCAAATATCTGCATGCACCTATGACCTCTCATTGGACAACTATCAAAAGAATTCTCATATATGTCAATGGCACTATGAAGTTTAGTATAACTTTTCAGAAGTACACATCTACTTTGTTAATTGCTTTTTCAGATCTAGATTGGGTTCGATGACATGATGACAGACGCTCTACACGAGGCTTTTCCATCTTTGGTTGACCGACCGAATTTGGTCTCTTGGAGTGCTAGATAACAAGCCACGGCCTCGAGGTCAAGTACAAATAAGGCTTTTGCAAATGCTACAACTGAGCTCATTTAGATTGATGCTCTCCTCCAAGAACTTGGTGAAAAGGTAACATAAGACAGAGAACGCGAAAAGTATGTCATCAATCAACCCGAACTACTATGTACCCTGCCCTTCAATTCACACGCTTCTTTGCAGTATACTACTCCTAGTATATAAGATTGTAGTGTTTTCTTTTTCTGGATATCGCTTGACACCATCTGCGAAACATTGGTCGTTAACAAGAACCAAACTGACTCTCGTGTTTCGGTGCAGTAAAACGATTTCAAAGCGAGAAAGGTGTGAGCTAGCCGTATATCTCACTGGTTTGTCGATCTACTGGGAAAGCATCGTGCCTCTGTACTACTATCGTCGTTACTCTGTCTAATATGAACACGACTTTCCATAAGATGATTAACTAGGCTACTGAAAAAAATACTCGACCTCGATGACCTAGTAGAGCTCGGGAATCTTGTGTACCTTACTAAATCGCATTATGGTATGTACATATGAAGACAGTCACTGCTTGATATGCTAGAGTTTTACTCTATTTCTTTGCGGGTGAACTTTGCATATTCTTCTCTTTTCTTTGATATTTTGGCCACAGTCTGCCTCTGGGCGTAAGCTATTCTTAGGGAGCCCTGGGAGTAAGATAAAAATACAAGATACAAGTGTACAAAAAATCATTGCTAATTACCAATAGATTAGGGGGGCCCTCCACTGGTAGAAAATAGGCCTTTAGTCCCGGTTCGAAAAGGCCATTAATCCCGGCCGTGCAACCGGGACTAAATATGCGCGACTAAAGCCCCCCCCCCCCCCTTTAGTCGCGCTTCTTACGAACCGCAACTAAAGGCCCGACACGTGGGCAGCTGACGTGCGCCGGAGGCGGGAGGACCTTTAGTCCCGGTTTTTGACACGAACCGGGACTACAGCCTATTTCGTTATTTCCTTAATTCATTTGGGTTTCTAATTATTTTTCACTCCAATTTTTCACTCCCTTTTTTTCACTTCAATTTTTCACTCCCTTTTTTCAGAATTTTTATTATTTGCTTAGTGTCTAACTACAATTATCTCTAGTCAAATTACTTACTCGTGGTCAAACTTCCCGCTCGGTCACCCATTCTCCCACTAATCTAGCACTAGAACGCTTAACTTCCGAGTTCCATCCCGTCCCGCGTCCAAGTGTTTCGCTTGCATGTATGTGATAGTAGTATCATATCAATCCTATTAACATGTTGGTCGATGCCACATTTCTTTATTGTCTGAATTTCAAATGAATTTTTTAATAAACAAAAGTAATGATGTAATTAATAATTTTGAATACATAAATAAACATTAACTTTTTAATTTGTATTATTTCTAAAAAATATTCAGAAAAATAAAACTAATTCATTTTAAAATCTTAAAAATACAAATAATATATTGAAATATTCAGAAAAATAAAACTAATTCATTTTAAAATCTTAAAAATACAAATAATATATCAAAAAATTCAGAAAAATATAACTAATTCATTTTAAAATCTTAAAAATACAAATAATATATCAAAAAATTCAGAAAAATAAAACTAATTCATTTTCCCCTTTCCTAAATGCAACATAAAATCTGATAAAATTCATGAACCAAACCATATGAAATCTAAACCATATAAAATTTGCAGATCCAAGTTTGGACTATTATTTTGGACACAAGAACTTTTTTGGCAATGACTATCTGTGAGAATGATTTGAACCTAACTTTTAAAATACATAACCAAAATGGACAAACTAAAATGTTCTGGGTAGATATTGAAAAGATCTATCCATAGAACTTAGCCTCACATCAAGGTCAGCAACCAAATGAAAATACCATCCTTTTTAATAAAAGACCAGTAGGCTCTTCTATGATTTTTAGAATGAGTTCAAAAATGAATTTTGAATTAAATCCAACTGGATGAGTTTGGTATTGACTAGATCTATGTTTTCCTGGCTTAGATTAATTTTTTGAGCTCTAGATTTATTTTTGGTGAACAGATATAGAAACAGTAGTTTTTTTGTTTTGTTTTCTTGATGTGTTTTTGTTTGTTTTGAAATGTGTGTTTGATCTTATCTTGTTTCCTATCTTGTATATAGTGTTAGGATTTGATATTAGGTGGTTTGCTTGCAGAACATCTACCTTAGAAAGTGTGTGCATGATTGGAAACCCAAATAAAAATGGAACTAGCATTTGTTACTTTCTAGTTTTATTATTTTGGAATTGTGTGTGAGCTAGATATATCCATTACATAATATAGAAATAATATAGCTAGCAATTAATATAGAATATAGGAATTAATAGAAAGACATATATCCATTACATAATATATCCATTACATATATCGAACGCAACATAGCGGTACATAGATGCGGTACACAAACAACATCTACTCGAGCTCCAAAGAGTAGATGTGGAACAACTCGAAAGCAACGTATACATCTATTGCTGCATACTCGAGATTGATCCGGTCAAGTGGGTTCTTCCCCCAATACATGTGATTCCTCGAGGGGAAACAAAGTCTTCATGGTTTTGTAGTCGGGGTGGATGAAGGCAGTTGCCATCTGAGCCATCCCGGTCTTGTGCCCGTACAGCTCATCAAAATGGATAAGGTCCTGAAGATCAATATAGTGATCTTCAGGTATCTCAATACCCAACGTGTGCATCAACTTCTGCCGGTCTTGAGTGATGTCAACGCTACAGAAGTCGTAACCCTTGTTGACAAGAAAATCAACAAGTTCTGGAGATTGCTTTGAACTACTGCAACAACAAAAATGGAACACGTGTTAGATATTGTTGCAACACGTGTATTCTTCCAATGCAACAAACAAATCGAAAATGCAACACTATCCTACAAAGAGAGATTGTACGTGTGCGTTCCTTACCCATTGGAAGACCAAAACGGTCTCCTTGTGGGCAATCTGGATGACGGCAACATCCCGTTGATTCGCCGTGTACTCTAGATCAAGCTCGAAGAACTTGTGGTGTTCATCGGCGGCTTCATAGAGATTGCTCAAACGGTTAAGAGCACCGGGGAGCCTCTCGCATATATTGGTGTAGGCCACGTCGAGTTTCTTGCGGCATGGTGTGGGCACATGGAGAACGTTCCAAACGGGAGAATCCATGGGTGCTTGGTGGAGGAAGAAGAGAGGAAGAAGAGAAGAGAGGAAGAAGAACAGAGGCTCCGCGCATTGTAGCAAATGGCCTTCTGCCTCTCGCTCATGAAATAAAACCGCGCGGGAGGCGAGCAGTTTGGATCTTTAGTCGCGGGTGGCCAGGCCAACCGGGACTAAAGACAGGGATGCCAGCAGTTTGGACCATTAGTCGCGGGTGGCCAGGCCAACCGGAATTAAAGCCCTCCACGCGCTTCCCAAACCGCGACTCATGACCTTCAGTCGCGGGTCGCCTCCCGAACCGCGACTAAGACCCATTTAGTCACGGTGCGTATATTTTGGGGACTCAAATGGGCGTATGGAAGGCTTTTTTTCTACCAGTGCTCTCGCAAGTTGATTCATGAACGAGGACCCAGTGGCATATCGATTTGCGCACTGTCCATTGCACACTTCACACGCCATATCCTATTACGTGAATAGAATATATAAACAAACACATCGAACTTTTGTAGAAACATAAATTTAAAATTAATGCCAAAATTCATAGAAAATTTCGGCATCACCTTTTATAAAAAAATAGAACATATTGAGTGCTTGAATTTGCGGCATCGGAACTTAATCAACATTCCAGCAAAACATAGCTACTCATTTTATCCTAAAAACAAAAGAACATACCCATCAACAATTTCATCGACAATTACCAAATTAATTAAAAATAATAATTGATATTTTCATCAATATTTTTCATTGTTAAAAATCTAAGAATTAATTTTTTTTCTACGAATAAACTAAAAATTAACCTATTTGTCGTGGGATAATCACGGCAGATGTTACCTGAGGTAACTGATCTTGGGGCAAGTCGACACAGGTATTTGGGAGAGGGTTTAGCTCGAAAGAGAACATGGCGAAAGCAATCTAAGAACCGGAAAACAACTCGCCGGCTCTTGATATGATTATACTGGATACTCGATAACAGGTGTTACAACTATGACTTGGATCTCTCTTAGGCGAAGCCCAGGGGTTGGTTTATATAGTACTCATACCCCTCCGGGCTTGCCCTACCAAACGCTCCTCGAGTCCTACTCGAACTCTACATACGAACCCTAACTTTTCTTACCGTAACCCACAACCCGGGTTACGATCCTTACAAGCCCTGGGCCTTCCAGGAGTTTCTTCGTCCTTAGCCGGATTCGGTCCATCCGTCGTTTGGGCCGGGTCACACCCGGGAGCTGGCACACCGGGTTACTATTCCCTCATCAGTAGTCCCCAGGATAGCGCGGGCTTCACAGATTCATCCTTGAAGTGCTCGCTATTCCCTAAGAAGATATGAAACGCCCAAGCTTACGTGAACCGGGCCAAGTTACTTTAACAGATGACTAGGCCCAGCTCCGTAGCGGTCATTCGACAGCTCGATCCTTCCTCAAATGCTCAACGGACCTTTCCAAGTTTGAATCCTAAGATATTAAGGTCCTATTCTCGATAAGGATCCCTGATATCTCGGAACGAATCGCGTTCCCCCTGTCAACGGAATATTCCACCTCGTTCCAAACACCCGTAACACCAAATCTGTGCGGATAATCATTGCTCCGCAACTTCCGGCTTTCCAGCCGCAGGCGGGCTCACCACCTTCCTTATAAATATTAACCGAAAGTAACCCTAGGCCCTTCACTTCGCCTTAACATCCTTTCTCTCCTTGCTTCCTCGCAGTCCCTGCCACCAGGCTCGCGCACGCTGCGAAAGATAAGGCCACCTCCGGCCGCAATCGCCCCCGAGCTTCCCAACGCCGCCATCAAACACCGTTGTCACACCCGCGCTTCCTCATCGAGGGCCGTGACGCGACACTCAAGCCGCGCCACGCACCACCCTCGCTTCGGACCTCAACTCCTTTGGTACGCCTTTCTTCAACCATTCAATTGAAACTCGCAGCCTTTTCAATCTGACCAAGATTGGATCTGGGTCAACCCGTAAACTAATTTTCTGATATCACCAAATTGAACCGCTTCGGTAGACCTTAATTCCTTTAATCACCTGATGCGTAGTCGCAGCTCATCCCCGCGCATTTATTGGCCATCCAACTTTGCATAAGATTGCTTGCGAGCTTTTCGATCTAGATCCATTCCACCTTGTTCTTTCCGCCTGTCGCATTAACACCCGGAAAATCCTCTTTTTCCAGCTAGTCCCTCCATAATAAAGGTATGGGCAACCATCCATGTTCACCCAATTCACCCCAACGCGTAAGTTATTAACAGTTTACTCAACCTCGTCTGACACCCGGAAAATCTTCCGCACTTAACATCGTAGTGCATTATCCGGGTTTCACTTTAGCCTTCAGCGCCCTGATGTCTCCAAACTCGAATGATTTGATGTTCCGAACCTCATACATTTCCTGTCCCTTGCAGGTCAACTCCATGGCTCCTAAAAGGCAAGGAAGACACCCGGCTTCTGCAAAGGCCTCTCAAACCATTTCTGCCAACTGGGGTCGATCTTCAACGACAAAGGCCAAGCTAGATGGGATGGCCGAGTTAGGAATCCTTCCTTCTCAAAAGGAAATACACTGGAGGGCTCCTGGCGATGAGACCCGCCCCACTCCTATCGGGAATGAGGTAATTTGTTTTACCGAGCATGTGACCCGGGGATTCCGTCCTCCGGGTCACTCTTTTTTCCGGGAAGTCTTGAGCCACTATGGTCTCCGGGTGTTCGACATAGGGCCTAGCTCTATGCTGAACATCACCCACTTCATAGTTTTGTCCGAGTCGTACTTATGCACTCCACCAAACCTTATTCTTTTTACCGAATTATTCCAATGCGAACCATGCCATGAGAGTGGTAACGGAACACTTCTTACCTGCGGCGGGGTATCCCTCCAGCGTCGCAAACACTCATTGATGCCACCTCTCAACCTGAACTCCAACGCCAAAAACTGGCAATTATCCTTCTTTTATTGCCACGACACTTCTCCGGATGGTGAGAGGAAACTACCGGGTTATTCGGAGAGCCCTCTCGAGCCCTCCGAGTCTTTCTGTGCCTTTGCATCTGATCTTGATAGGGAAGCGATTCAGCCCCTTCTGGCCAAGTTAGCGGCTCTCTCAACCCACGGCCTTCTTGGGCTCAATCTAATAAAGACTTGGGTAGACTTCCGGGTTCAGCCCAACTCGATTCGCCCGAAGCTGTTACACGAATATTCGGGTCACGTCACAGATTCCCTCCGCTACTCCACCAAGAACTTCCCTGCCGGCAATACCAACAAAACCATCAAGGGCTTCCTGACGGAGAGACTAGATGTTATAAAGAACACTACCGGGTTACCCCCGTTTACCCGGGAAAACCCCGCCCCAGCGGTAAGACCTGACTCCTTTTTCTCATTTCAGTACTTTCGTCCGTTATAGTCTCTGACCACCACTTGTGTTTATTTGTTCACAGGATGACAATCCCTTCTGGAAAGTTGAAAACCCCCCTCCTTCTCAAGACCCTGAAGAGGAAACCGAGTCCGTTGATGATGATGAGGGTACTCTCCCATACCCTTTACACCTGCCTTTCG
Organism: Alopecurus myosuroides; assembly: GCA_028641055.1. Lineage (NCBI taxonomy): Eukaryota > Viridiplantae > Streptophyta > Magnoliopsida > Poales > Poaceae > Alopecurus > Alopecurus myosuroides. The sequence goes on from CM054060.1 coordinate 381,717,598, forward strand.
TCTGTGTTATTTTTCTTATCTGATACTTACTCGGCTTTCAGGGTCGGGGGATGAAGAGGAGGAAGAAGAAAATGACCCGGAAGCCACCGAGTCTGATCAGGAGCCCCCAGTCGGAAACAAGAGGAAGGCTAGAGGGGTAGTTGAAAAGGTTCCCTTCTCTTCTATGTCTCGTGCGCCTTACTCCTTTGCTGCTATGCATGAACTTAACGAGCGATTATCACATTCATCCTTCTTGAAGGACCCTCTCCCGACTAAACGTAGGGTGACCCGGAATTCTCCGGGGGATGATCCCCTTAACCCGGGTATCTCCACTTCACCCACTCATCGAGCCAGTACCCCTCCAGCTCAACCTTCCCAATCTCCTCAACGTCATCCGTCTCCCAATCATCCACTTGCCGGGCAACTTCGCGTGCCACAGCCAGTGCTCTTGCCAACGTCATCCGCCTCCAGCGGCGAGCTTCCCCCGGATTATGCCGTGAACACCGGGTAAACTACCTTTACTTTATATTTTCTCATACTGGTTACCTTTCTTTTTTCCGTATATTCCATTGATCAATGTCTCCCTTCTTTTCTTCAGTGCCACAGTTACGCTGAGCGACCCGGATATCCCTGAATCAGAAGAGCAGGGAGAAGAGAAGCCAAGTGATGACATGGACGTTGAGGTTGAGGACGAGGCCGAGGATGGAAATGGAGAAGATCCTTTTAAGGACCCAGTCCCACCAAAGACTGCATCACCCCAGCCCTCTGAAGAAGTGGACGAAGACATCGTTGTGGAGACCAAGTCGGGCTCTCCTATCCCGGACGTTCAAACAATCCGGGTTTCGACCCCCAAACCCGGAACAACTCCGCCACAAGAGGGCCAATCCTCCGGCCCTTCTCAACTTCGCCCTGAAGACATGACCTTTGCTCAAATGCTAGATGCCCTTCATACCTTGAAGGGCGACGAAGAAAACATACTAGATGCCTTAATAACCAAGCACGAGGTAACCCCGACTAATCATCAGTTGTCTCCATGCCTAGTCCCCAAGTTCCGAGTAAATTACTAGGTAACTTGCTTGGAACTTTGCATAATGATTCTGGCTGATCCCTCCTCATGCTTCTTTACAGGACTATGTTTCACAGTTGGAGAAGAAGCTGGCCAAGTCCACCAAGCGTATTGGAAAAGAAACGGCCCTTCGTGAAGCTGCTGAGACTGAGGCTCGCAGGTGCCAAAAGATGACGAAAAAGTACAGGAAGAGAGCTCACAGAGCTAAGGAAAAACTTACAACTCTTTCTGCTCAAATTGCTGATGTTCACCGTACCGCGACTGGTAAGATTTTTGAATTTCACCTTTTTATGACTCGGATTGCTTTGATTTGAACACTTGCGCTTGCTTGCCTACTATCTTTGCTCCTTTTGCCTTTCTTAGCAGGCCCACGTGATGCTGCCCCCGAAGAAGATGATGCTGCCAAGCTTAAAACCATCAAGAATACTCTTCGCCAACTTTGCGGCGGAGTTAGCTGGATACTTGATGAGCTGCGACTGCCGGATGTCAAGCCAGATAACATGAAGAGATTACTGGAATTCTGCTCCACGATCCCCGAGTGGATTTGGCACTGGAAACGGTCCTCCTGCCGATTTGGGGTAACCCGGGGGCTCGCACTGGCTAAAGCATACGCCCCCAAGCTACAACTTGCCAAACTTATGAGTGGATTTCCGGAGTTCAACTTGGATGGGTCCAAGTTTTTGCCAAAGGACTTCAAGGCTATTCAGAAAGAAGTCCGCCACCCGGCAAGCGTCATTGCTGACAGCTTAGAGATTGACGAGATTCTCCCTGCTTATGATGCTAATGACAAGGTTGTCAAGGCGAACCGCCCCCAGCCATTCGATATGCTTGCCCGTTGGAAGGAGCAGGCGATCAAGGTGAAGGAAGAGGCCGCTAGGAAGACCGGGGCCGACTCTGCTCCTGCAACTTCTGCTGCACAACCCGGGACTGCTGCTGACCCGAGTGGCGCCGCAACTACAGGTGGCGACAAGGGCAAAGCCAAGATGGATCCTGCAGCTTGAAGTAATGCCTATCGTTCCACATACGTCAGCCGGCAAGGCATCATTAAAACAGCTTTACTATTCGTTTAAGCAGAGCGCCTGTGCTCTTTTGATACTTTATGGTTTTTGTAACACTTTATTTAAACTCCCGATGCACTTGGCGCCTCTCTGCGCTTTTGATGAATATGTCTTTGCATTTGTTTGTTCTTGATATCCGCTTGCTTTATTCTCGATACCTTATACTGTTTTTTTTTTTATACTTTCCTGAGCAAGACCCGTCCTCCAGGTGTTGTCGTCTAGGGATCGGTTTTACACCTGAATCCCTAAGCTCCTAAGACCCGGATGCGTGGCTTGTTTTAATTTTATCGGCTGGATGATGCTGTTTCTTCCTTAGAGCTCATAAGTCCCCAGTCCGGGTTTCCGCGTCTAGGATGCATGATTGTTTTCTTTCAAGGAAACGACTCGCCTGCCACCGAATGCCCAAGACTTCAGGACAATTTTTTATGAGGCTTGAAGTTATGCTTGATAATCGTTGAGTTTCCGGCTATCGGCCTTATACTCTGCATAACTTGTGGTTTAGATGACCCTTTCGACTATCTTGTACTATAAGCCGGCTTTCGCGTGGATACCATGTTGTTACATCAATACGAAAACGGGGTCAAGCGAGTCCCGTTTGGGTCTCATGACCGACATTAATCGTAAGCGAACGAATCATGCCACTTCGTTGCGAGTCACATCGAGCTTAAGTAAGAATAGCCGAGAAATTTGGACTTCTTTGTCCGGTTATAAGATTGTAGCCGCACTCGTTTTTTCGAGTGACGGCCCCTATAACTCATTGGCATCAAGGCCGGGTCTTTTTTGAGTTTACAGCTGTGCTTTGTATGAGCAACCAGCCCTCAAGACCTGAATATTCACATTGTATAAATAACACTTGCTTCTTTTCTTGATAATCCCTTTTTATTTGATATGAAAGAATTAGGCCAGCAAGCCGCCTCATTAAAAACCCATCCAGTCCCCAAGGGTGCCCTGGACAGGAAAAGAGTGCGTCTGGAACCTGCTGCCTGTTACATCTTTTTCTGCTAAGTATAGTATGGACGTAGCTGAGCCACGTTCCACGGTCTATCTCTTTCTTGCATAGGTGCAGTTGTGTGAGCAGTATCGTTGAGTGTGGTCGATTCTTCTCTTGCATCTATCAAGTAATATGACCCATTATGCAGGCTCCGGCTTACGATGAAGGGTCCTTCCCATGGTGGCGATAGTTTGTGTCTTCCCTCGTTTGTCTGAACCAAGCGCAAGACCAAGTCTCCCTCCTGAAAGACCCGGCTTTTCACCCGCCGACTATGATATCTTCGCAAGTCCTGCTGGTATATGGCTGATCTTTCCAAGGCTTGCTCCCTTTGTTCTTCTAACATATCCACGGCGTCTTGCCGAGTTTTCTCGTTCTCTACTTCCACATAAGCTGTCACTCTAGGTGAATCATGAATGATGTCGCTTGGTAATACCGCTTCTGCGCCGTAGACCATGAAAAAAGGTGTCATCTGGGTGGATCGGTTGGGGGTAGTGTTAATACCCCAGACCACGGAAGGAAGCTCTTCAACCCATGCCCCTGCGGCCCTGATACAGGGAACCCTCAGTCTTGGCTTCAATCCACGAAGTAGTTCTTGGTTCGCCCTCTCAACTTGGCCGTTGGCTTGCGGATGTGCTACTGATGCTACATCAAGCCTGATTCCATTGCTGCCACAAAATTTTTCCATCTCTCCAAGGGACATGTTAGTTCCATTGTCGGTAATTATGCTGTGGGGGTACCCGAACCGGTATATAATTCTTTTCAGGAATTTGACTGCTGTGGCCGCTTCGCAATTGGTGACCGGCATAACCTCCACCCATTTGGTAAACTTATCAACAGCAACTAAAAGGTGCGTCTTCTTGCAAGGTGACATATGGAAGGGGCCGACCATGTCCATACCCCAAACAGCGAATGGCCAAGTTAATGGAATGGTCCGTAACTCCATAGCCGGCACATGAGTTTGACGAGCGTACCTTTGACATCCGTCGCACCTTGCCACTATCCGCTCCGCGTCTGCTAGAGCTGTGAGCCAGAAGAACCCATGTCGATAGGCCTTGGCCACAAGAGACCTTGTGGACGCATGATGCCCGCAATCACCTTCATGGATCTCCTTAAGAATCTGTCGGCCTTCTTCTGGTGTCACACAGCGCAAAAAGACTCCTGCCGCACTTCTCTTGTACAACTCTCCATTGATAATAGCGTATCCTTTTGCCCGCCTCACGATTTGTCTTGCTAGTACCTCCTGTTCTGGTAGTTCGCCTCTTGATAAGTATGCCAGATATGGCTCCGTCCATTCGGGGACGCCGTGTATCGTAGCCACGAGCTCCACGTCCGGGTCTCGATTTGCTAATTCTTCTTCAGACTCGGTTTTAACTGACGGCCGCCATAGCTCGTCCACGAAAACATTAGGTGGAACCGGCTCCCTGCGCGAGCCGAGTCTAGCGAGTGCGTCCGCCGCCTCGTTCTTTCTTCTGTCTATGTGCTCCACTTCATACCCGGAGAAAGACCCGGCAACCCTATCAACCTCCCTGCGATACGCTGCCATAGTGGCGTCCTTCCTGTCCCAGGTTCCTGACACCTGCTGCACCACGAGATCCGAGTCCCCAAAGCATCGTATCCTTCTAATGTTCATCTCCTTGGCTACCTTCAAGCCATGTAACAGAGCCTCATACTCGGCCACGTTGTTTGAGCAATCAAAATGAATCTGTAGCACATAACTTAGTTTGTCTCCCTTGGGCGATGTCAGCACCACTCCGGCTCCTGACCCCTCGTACTGCTTTGATCCATCGAAGTGCATGGTCCATGACTCGGAACTTGGAACTGCGGTAACCATTCCAGTGTGCGTCCAGTCGTTGACGAAATCAGCCAAGGCCTGGGACTTGATTGCCGATCTGGGCTCGTAGCTTATATGATAATCTCCCATCTCTATTGCCCATTTGGCTATTCTGCCCGTTGCATCCGAGTTCCTGATGATATCCGACATTGGTATTGAACTAACCACTGTTATGGGATGTTCTTGGAAATATGGCTTCAACTTCCGGCTGGCCATAAAGACCCCAAACACCAATTTTTGCCAATGCGGGTAACGCTGCTTTGCTTCCGATAACACTTCACTGACATAGTAAACCGGCCTCTGGACCGGGTAACCTTTCCCATCTTCTTTGCGTTCCACGACAACCACTGCACTGACGGCTCGGGGGCCGGCTGCCACGTATAATAACATAGGCTCTTTAGGACCCGGAGCCGCTAGTACTGGTGCTTCAGATAACTGTTTCTTTAGTGCTTCTAACGCCTCATCTGCCTCCTGATCCCATACGAACTTATCTGATTTCCGCAAAAGCCGGTACAGGGGTATTGCCTTTTCTCCAAGCCTGGATATGAACCTGCTCAGGGCTGCCACGCACCCCGTGAGTTTTTGAACGTGCTTCAAATTTTCCGGTTTCTTCAAATTCTGTATGGCCTTGATTTTATCCGGGTTTGCCTCAATTCCTCTCTCGGAGACTATAAAGCCAAGTAACTTCCCGGCCGGGACTCCGAATACACACTTCGCTGGGTTAAGCTTCATCTGATACCTCCTCAAGTTTTTAAACGTTTCTTTTAAATCATCAATAAATGTCTCTGCCTTCCGGGTCTTGATAACCACATCATCCACATATGCGTGCACGTTACGCCCAATTTGATCCTCAAAGCACTTCTGAATACACCGCTGATAAGTTGCGCCCGCATTTTTCAACCCAAACGTCATGGTTTTGTAGCAAAAGGCCCCAAAAGGGGTTATAAACGAGGTTTTCTCCCAATCCTCCCTTTTGAGTTTAATCTGGTGGTACCCCGAATATGCGTCCAAGAAACATAGCAAGTCGCTTCCGGCTACCGCGTCTATGATCTGGTCTATCCTTGGCAGCGCGAACGGATCCTTTGGGCAATGCTTGTTGAGGCTCGTGAAATCAATGCACATCCTCCATTCATTTGTCTTTTTCATCACTAGAACCGGATTCGCTAACCAGTCCGGGTGAAATACTTCCATGATAAAGCCTGCGGTTAATAGTCGTGCGATTTCCTCGCCTATAGCTCTTCTCCTTTCCTCGTTCATTTTTCTCAAACCTTGCTTCACAGGCCTGGCCCTGGGATCCACATGCAAACTGTGCTCTGCCAACTCGGTAGGGATACCCGGCATGTCGCTGGGTGTCCAGGCGAACACATCCGCATTTGAGCGTATGAATTCCACTAGGGCCTTTTCTTGTGCGTCTTCCAAATTGGACCCTATAGTGAACTGCTTGGTGGGGTCTCCTTCCACAAAATCTACTTTCTTGGTGTCTTGAGCCGCCTTAAATTTCACTCTTTCGTCTTCAGAATCTGGTCTTCTCAATGCCGTGCCATCTTCCGGATCCACCTGAGACCGGTAATATTTAAGCTCTTCCTTTCTGCAGGCTTGCTCGGCCATCACCGAATCTCCCTCATCACACTCTGCTGCTATATCTCGGTTTCCATGGATAGTGATGGTCCGCTTGGGGCCTGGAATTTTTAACTGCAAATATACGTAGCACGGCCTAGCCATGAATTTAGCGTAAGCCGGTCTTCCGAACAGAGCGTGGTAGGGGCTATGCAGCTTGACCACTTCAAACGTAAGCCACTCCACCCGATAGTTATCTACCGATTCTCCAAAGACCACTTCCAAGGCTATTTTCCCTTCGGGGCGTGCCGAATGACCCGGCACGATCCCATGGAACACCGTCGAACTTTTTTGTAGCTGAGACTCCTTGAGGTTCATGCGCAAGAAGGTTTCCCAATATAGGATGTTGATGCTGCTCCCTCCGTCCATCAATACCTTTTTCAATTCATAACCATTGACCTGTGGCGAAACCACTAACGCCAAAGTTCCGGGGCGCTCTACTCCTTCTGGATGATCTCTTCTGCTCCATGTTACCTCTTGCTCTGCCCACCTCAAGTATTCCGGAGTGGCCGAGGAGGATAGATTCGCTGTTTGTTTTAACGCCTTTTTGTCCCTGCTGGAAGTTCCTGTAACATGCACATGATATTGTCCATTCGAATTGAGTGTACGTACCATGCCGATGAAGATACTGATTTGGCCGATTGACACCTCGGATCCAGATTCGCAGCGATCCGGGTCCAACTCCCACCCGGAACCGTCCACTATTCTTTCTCCTTCGCCATTGGAGTAGATCTCGCCGACGACGAAGTTCTCCATGCTCTTCCGAGCTTCTCCCGTGATGTAAACACCTTTGGACGCAGGCCCCACGGTGGGCGCCAACTGTCGTGGGATAATCACGGCAGATGTTACCTGAGGTAACTGATCTTGGGGCAAGTCGACACAGGTATTTGGGAGAGGGTTTAGCTCGAAAGAGAACATGGCGAAAGCAATCTAAGAACCGGAAAACAACTCGCCGGCTCTTGATATGATTATACTGGATACTCGATAACAGGTGTTACAACTATGACTTGGATCTCTCTTAGGCGAAGCCCAGGGGTTGGTTTATATAGTACTCATACCCCTCCGGGCTTGCCCTACCAAACGCTCCTCGAGTCCTACTCGAACTCTACATACGAACCCTAACTTTTCTTACCGTAACCCACAACCCGGGTTACGATCCTTACAAGCCCTGGGCCTTCCAGGAGTTTCTTCGTCCTTAGCCGGATTCGGTCCATCCGTCGTTTGGGCCGGGTCACACCCGGGAGCTGGCACACCGGGTTACTATTCCCTCATCACTATTCCCCTATACCTAACTATGGGAGGCGGAGGGATCGGGGCGGGGCAGGGTCAGGGACGACGCTCACCCAGGAGGGAGGTCGATGGCGATGTCAAATAGAGCGAGGCAGAGACGGCGGGCGCACACACGTTGATGTAGCATAGGAGCGGCGGTAGCGGAGCAGTGGCGGCACTCAGGGAGAGAGGAAGAGTGCGTAGCTATGGTTCGATCTGGCCGGCTGGGTGTTGTGTTTAGGAAAAATCTAATAAGTCAACCCGAACTACCACTATGACACGTACTAGGGATGCATGCATCTAGTCCAATCTATCTATCTATCTATTTATCTATCTATCTATCTATCTATCTATCTATCTATCTATCTATACTTCTCATAAAACAAAATCCCACTAAGTGTAATTAATATTTATCTATCTCAACATGCAATATGTCCACATCACTTGGTTTTTTAGCCAATCAGTCATCCACATCATCCCACTAATTTTAAATTGTATATCTCTACATGCAAGTATACACATCATATTTTAATTTAGCCATCAAATTTCTCATGCCATTCTTTTTCTCCGTTCTACTGATAAGATCATACCATCCCGTTACGTAATTACGGAGTTAAATCATATGTACAACACCAGAATTACCTTCCAACCAAGTGAATTTTTTCTAATTATTTTTAATAGTGAAAATCATACAAATGTTATTCGAGATTATGTGATCTTCTTATGTTACCGACTGCTAAAAAATTTCTAAAAAAAATTATGCGAAAATCTTCATGTAAGCTATTCACATCATCCATTTATTCAACCCGTTGATTTCAACTTATGTGTACCAATCAGGTACGTCCTTGAAACATAATGAACTTTAAACTGTAAAATACAAATATGTATATATTGATGTCGTTTTAATTTAGCACCTCGAATGATATGATCAACTAAAATCCTCAATATTTCTATAGACAATTCATATTTCAAACTTTTTATTAAAATTGTTTAAGAGATACCCACTGCAACGCTCGAGGCATTGTTCTATTATATTTTACTGGTGTGGCTTGGAATACACTCCAATAGACAGTAGAGGCGGATCAGTGCTAGTACGTTTTTCACTATAGGATTTTTCCTGCTAGTGGATGGTGTCCAAAAATAGCAAGATGACACCACCGTGAAACATATAACTATAACCCAAGCTTAACTTGATCCCAAGACATAATTAACTCCATGCCTCGTAGATTTGCACGATGGACCTGCTCAGGAACTCGTCCATATCAGGCCTTGTGACATGGCCGTGTCATGGTGGTGGCCTTGGTGTCATGGCCGTGTTACCTATTGTGCTATATCCGGTATCCTACCACTGTCTGACTCTGACATCATTACTTCACCTCAAGGGGCAAGACTACAAATGCCGTCTTCCTCTTTGCCGATAAAGCAGTAGTTAGCCATCTTTCAAGCTTGTGATTTAAGTGCTCGCGCATCTTTCCGTTTCCGTCGTATATGTGCATTTCTTTTAGAAGCACGGCATTTTGAGCAAAGAATTTGATGAGTTGTACACCAAAGTTGCTCGTCAACTTTTGTCCCAATATATTGGCCTCCGAGCAAAACTGCAAGCGCACGCAACATAAGCTGCTCCGCAAGCACTCGAAATCTTGCCTGCTCAGTGCAGGGAGGTCGGAAAACTTATCATATGTAGCAACTTCTTCATCATAATCTCCTTGTGCGGAAACCATGCTCGCCAATTTGCGGTTCCGAAAAGCATGGATGGACTTTTTGAAATCGCGTCGATATTTCTCCGCCAAGAAACGTCGCCCTTCCTCAGCGCGCGTGTTAGATTCGGGCTGCGCCATGGTCAGGTTTATTCGGATGTCCCGAAGCACTGGGCAGCAGCTGAGTAGGTTGGCGACCGCCACCGCTGCGGTCTTTCCTTGGAGCCTGTGCGATGCATCGAGCTGGAGACGCTGGAGGTTTGTGAAAGAGCATAGGAGCTTGGCCCGGTTTGCCGAACCGACGACGGCGATGTCCTCAAGCTGGTTCAGCCGCAGCTTCAGCTCCTTGGCGTTGCTGAAGTTCCGAGCGCATCGCCAGAAGGTCTCGAGGTCGTGGTGTGCATCCTTGCGATTTTTATCACGGAAAATGTGCAGGTGTACCCGCGCCAAATCCGGTGCGTGCGAAGTCAGCGAGAGTGGCCGTAGAAGCCCCTTGTACGTGAAGCGCCGCAGCCTTGGCCCGTCAATCTGTACGGCGGTGGTGGTGTCGGAGATCCATGATCGCCACTCCTTGGTCCAGCCGCAACTATCCATGATTAGCTCGGTAACTCCCGGGAAGTGGAGGCGGACGATATCGGGCGGTGTAATATTTCTTGCATCGAGGCTGACGGACTCGAGGTATACTGTGGTGAGCGCCGGCGCGAAATCAATGAATTCCTGGAGATGCTCAATCGTGACGACGCAGCGGCTTAGCCGCAATGATGCCAGCTGTGGGAACGCGACGGCGGGCGAAGGCTTGAGATTTGCGCAGTCGGTGACGTCCAGCACGCGGAGCGTGTCCGAGAGGAGAGACAGGAAGCTGAGCTCGCCGAACCCAGTGTTGGACGAAACCATGTACTCTCCGTCGTCGTGGTAGGGGTCGCCGGAGTATCCTGGAGCGAGCCGCAGCTCCTGGACGCGCCGTGCCGCTGGGAGGGAGAGTAATTCCGTAAGCACGTCGGGGCTTCTGCGGCACCAACCCTGGTCGTAGTATTCCTACAGGAACTCCTCGACTGTGTTGCAGCCGCCGACGTCCACGCGGAACGTGAGCCTTGTGACAGGGCTGCCTGCGGCTTGGAGAGCTAACCTGGTAACGGAGACGAAGGCGTCGCACTGGGAGAATAACTTGAGGGTGCCGACGCCCTCGGGAATGCGTACATCCAGGTTCGCGGCGCCCGAGGATCTCCATAGCCCACGCCACCGCTTCGAGAGCGCGCTGGTGGAGGCGCCCTCCCTGACCGGGGCAAAGTGGAGGACGCGCCAGAGGAGGTCGTTGGGGAGGTCGGAAAGCCTGTCACCGCCGGCCATCGACCCGCCTCAGGCTACCACGCGAAGCGATATCTCTGATTCTCTTTTTTCGTGGATATCTCTGATTCTCGATGGGAGGATTGGAAAAATACAGAGATCTATCTCAAGGGTAATATATATAATGGGCTTCTGGGAATCGACTCCAACTCTCCAACTGGAATTCGATAGGCCCAAAAAGATGTGATCGATATGCATGTTGCATGTACGCAAACTCTACAAGTGCCTGTAAACATCACCAAGTTGCATGAGAAAGTCCATGTAATAATTTACTAACAACCTATTCTCGGCATCTCCCACTTCCTCTAGCTAGCTTCCCCTCCACGCGCACGCCCCGCCTTCCGGTGTCGCCCTCTCGGCGACAGCCCGTGATGGCCCGGTCCCCGCCCTCGTCCCCTTTGTTGTCCTCCTCGCCTCCCCCGCCCCTCACGCCCAATTTCTTGTTGGGGTTGTCCCCCACCTCCTTCAAGGCTGCTCTGCTGGATCCAGAGTTGGTGCTGCCTCCTTCGAGGTTTCGCGTCCGCGGCTCAGGTCTGTTGTGGCCGTGCCCGGTCGCTCGGTGCTTGTTGCTGAGGACATTGATGGCGGTGGTTGGCAGACCGTCGGTTATGGCAAGCGTAAGACGTCCAACGGCCGGCGGACAAGCATTCAAGGCCCTCACACTTCAGGCTTTTCCTTTTAAGGAAGGCGTGGGGCAGATATTTCAAGTGTCTCTCTCCAGATCATAGAGTGGCTGACTGCAGGAACTTAGCCCGGTGTTCGTTGTGCGAGGGCTTTGGGCACAAGGCTCGTGGGTGTCGTGGTGTGAAGCCTCCTCCTCCACGTCCCTCCGGGCGCGCTGATTCGCCTGCGAAGACCAAGAAGCCAGCCGTCGCCGCGTCCTCGGGTCAGGTCCCTTCCTCGCCGGAGGTGCAGGGCAAGGAGTGTCCCAAAATGAAGCAGCCTACCAAGTTCGCCGATTCTCGTCTGGCTTTGGTCGTGGCTGTGGCGCCCCAAAATGGAGGTACCCACAACAAAGCACTAGCACCTGATCGGTTACAAAGCAGGAATACTGCATTTCGGATGCAGGTACGAGCGAGCACGGGGGAGTCATGGCTGATCGGATACAGTGACGCAGATTTCGCCAGCGACGTGGATGTAAGGAGGAACACCTCTGGCATGGTCCATATGCTTGGGGGGAGTGTGATCTGCTGGCGGTCGTAGAAACAGAGGGTGATCACACTCTTGTCATGCGAGTAAGAGTACATCGTAGCATCAACGACTGCGTGTCAGGGAGTCTGGCTTCATCGCATGCTGGTTGATCTCCTTGGATGCACAAAGGGGGTGGCAACCCTCCTGATCGACAATAAATTTGCAACCCAGCTGTGCAAGAACCCTGTCAGGACAGAAGTAAGCACATAGAAACCCGCTATCACTTCATTCGCGAGTGTGTGCAGCGAGGCAAGATTGATGTTGAATATGTTCCCACCGGCGAGCAACTGGCAGACATCATGACCAAGGCGTTGCCATGGGCCAAGTTCCAGGAGCTGCGCGGGAAGATGGGAGTCATTGAGCTAAGCAGTGATTGAGGGGAAGATTGTCAGTTTTGGTCACTCTAGCTCATCCAGTTTTCATTTTCAGTAAGTGTTAGACTGAACTTTCATCAAGTTTAGTTAAGTTAGTGTTTGTTTTCCTTAGCAAATAAGATGAGCTGCGACTCATTCGTAGCCTAGGATTCTAAGTAGAATAGGTGGGCGTCCTGGTCTTTCGTGGGATGGCACGAAGCAACGGCCACGGTGCTGGCGCAGGCAAACGTGCACGTTGGGATGGCAACGTTGTTCCCCTGTTCGTGTCCATCCCCGATCAAATCAGTTGCCCATGTAACAACTGAATAAAAAGTCATAGAAAGAAGGAGAAAAACTGTACGTTTTACACAGCACCAAAATCCTCTCTCGGGTTCATCCCCGATCAAATCCACCGCGTGAGTTTTGAGCTCGGAACTAACATGTCGTTCCTACCCGTTTTCTCTTTTTTTTTCATCAGGCTGACGGTTCTGTGTCTTTTTTTTTTTTTGAGACTGATGGTTCTGTGTCGTGGTGTAATGATGTAGCTAAAGCTGGTTTTTGTTAATGAAATTGGAGGGTTTACTCTTTTCCTCAAAAAAAGAAAGATGACTAAGTTGCAACTCACCAACCACCCAGCACTGGGCACCACCTTCGCATCCATGGCGCCTTCGCTAACGAGTACTCCCTCCATTCAACAATAGATGGCTTCTACTTATCTATATATGGATGTATCTAGACATGTTTTATTGTATACATACATCCATATCTAGACAAGTAGAAGTCATCTATTGTTGAACGGAGGGAGTACCAGCCTACCACGATTTGAGGAGTACGTACCTAACCTGACGCCGTAGACGATCGCTTTTGTTCCTCTCTCGTCTCGCCAACTCGCCCTGGCGTTTGACGGCTGCCCCGCCGGTGATTGGAAATTTAGTCTCCACGATCGTTCAAGAATCAAGACCAAAACCGCCACCCGTGCTAGCGCAGCTAGAGTCAGGTAAGTCGATTGTAGTTTAGTTAATTCGGTCTTGTTTAATTTCTTATAGTTTATGCCCTAATTTTGATTCCTTTTTTAATTTTTAGTATCATTACGAAGACCAAAACCAGTGCTGCTAAAAGAAAAAGGAGGAAAGAGGATAAAAAAATGGTCGATTCATAAAGAGGACATGTTCATAAGTTTTTTAAAAGAATAACCCGAGCGCTTCAAAAATTCAATCGGCGCTAATTCTTGTGGGGGGAGGGGGGGGGGGGGCAAGTAATGTTAATCTATAAGATGATATCCATACAAAAGACAATGTTGACATCAACGTAAATGATAACAATGCGAGTGATCAAGACCACATATTTATTCATATCCCACATAATCATCGACAACTTTGCATGTATGAGTGCAAAAAAGGAATTTAGTGTGTGTTCGAATTGTAAAACTCATACATAGGCATATATCATAGTAAACTTACGCCTATGTGCGTCGTGGTTTTTTCCCGTAAGGATTTTTTACGTAAAAATGTGTGTCTCATTTTTCTTCTTTACACTATATTTCTCTAACATTTAATACCTATTATAATAAGGGGTCCTAAATTTTAGTTTCGCCCTGTACCCTCGAAATCTCATGACCGGCCCCGGTTGAACAGAACAACTATTGTAACCCACACCGCAAAGGGTTGCTCTGCACGAAACATGTTGCATCAAAGTCTGCACAAAACATGACCAGGGCTAAGAGGAGATGTGACTCGATGTCGCTGGTTCGGTCAGTCATCATCATTCTAAAGGTTGCTACAACCAGCGAATCTCATGGACATTTTCTGATTGTCAACTTGCAGCCGGAGATGAGCTTTCTGGGAAGGCTACAAGGAACTATTGTCTGTGCACTAGTTCATGTCCAGAGGGAGCGAGCTATTGCACTAGTTCATAAGACTTAGACTTAGATTTAATTGTCGGAGAGTCAGGCAAAGTTTTGCCTAAACCATTCATAAACTTGCATCAATTATTTCGGATCGGAGGTAGTACCATTTGTTGTTTCGACTTAGTTTCTATTTTTTTTCATGTCACATAAGATCAGAAATAAAATATCAGACTACAGTATCTTGTCAAGTTGTCGCTAGCTTCACTCATCCTTGCAGAATTTTAGAATTTGCAGGGTGCTATTTCTAGTTGCTTTGTTAGCTGTTGATCATTGTTCTCACTACATGGCCGTGGACAGAGCCTTGAGGGGCAAACGGCCACATAGGCTAAGGCGTGGTGGCGATACCAATGCTGATGACTATGGTGACCAAGAGCAAACGTTTCATGCCGCAGTGGTTTGAGAATCGTACTATGATCTGACAATGGGGCTCATCGGGCTCGAGTGAAGTAAACACCATAATACCAAATGATCTGTACCCTTATGCTCGAGTTAAATGGTTTCAATCGTTTTGTGAATCGCGATGGGCGTATTCATTCAGTCACAAATTCATTGTGCAGAATTCGGCATTAATTTGTTATAATACTGTCTGAATGAATTTCTAGCCAAACTGACACTGCATGCTGCTAGTCCCAGTTGCAACTGAAGGACCAGTGTAACTAGAACACACTAGGAAACTGTTATCGGTAAGCCAAAATCCATGAATGGAAGCAGTGATATGCAAGCGACCTGGTCGCTGGCAAAACTAGGTGGCAGATGTTCCGATTACTTGAAGTCGAAACAAGCAAACAACAGAGATGTGCAATTGATTAAAACGCCAGAAAAAGAAGACCACGGTTCTAATTCACCACACAATTAAACGTCACAAACTGAGCAATTTTGCTGCACGGGGTTCAGGTGTTGGATGCTAGCTTGAAGGAATTTGCGAAAAATTGGTAGAATTCCTCTCAACTAGGCATATAACTGGCGTGTAAACTTTTTAATATTTTTTGAAACAGCAATCACAATTGTTAGACAATTACTAGATTCCACGCAATCCTTGAGGATCAGCTAATCAGTTTGCAAGGCACATAGGTTGAGGGTCAGTTGCATCAGCGCTATCCTTAAACTTGGTTGTGTACATCTATTCAAGGAGATTTGACTATGAGCACATATCCCAGTATCCATCCTCTATCGTATATACGCAATACAGCGTGCACTTTCAATAAACTTGCTAGTAATAGGAGTACAAACCTAAGAAGAAAAAAAAGCTCACACTGCAACTTTCAACTCTTGCCAAAGATCACATTACAACCTTCAACTCATAAACCGTTTAATTTTTATCTTAAATTGTGAAGTCTGTTAACAACCTCGCTCTGCTCTCAGGTGGAGAACATATCAACGTCAGCAAACAGATAAGCTGTTACAGCCATGTTGCATCAAAGTCAGCAGGAAACATGACAAGTGTAGTAAAATGAACAGATTTCTAGACCTGGGTTAAAAATAAACGGTTTAAGAGTTGGAAGGTTGCAATGTGAACCTCACAAAGAGTCAGAAGGTTTACATATAGACTCTTCTTCATAGAACAAATAGTCTGGTTTAACAAAGTGATTAACTAATTACAGAGTAAGTGCGAGATGATGACTAACATACTTAAGGTAATAAAACTCCAACCAGTTCCATGACAGAGTACATTAGATAGAGTTTACATACCAAGGTAAAATATACACACCTTGGACTAGATAGACAGAGTACATTAGATAGACTGGTTCCAGGGCAATATACACACCTTGGACTAGTTCAACAACAGTGGAAGCTTTCCTTAAAACAATGATTGAGCCAGACACATGCCCCGGTCACCAGAAGACTGAATGCCACAACTAAAAAGGTTATTATCAAGCTTGATCCTTGCTTCCCAGAATGAGAAGACATGGACAACCAATAACCACCACACCAAGAGTTACGTTTGCAGCCTTATTTAGGAACTTGGCATAATCCACCAGCTTATCCAACTCGCTCCTATTTACAAAGCAAATGGGGGAGTGATTAAAATTGCAAATCTTGAGACTTGCAAATAAACAAATAATGCATGATTCAAATATGTACATCGTTTTTTGCTTAATGTCGGCCAACTCTTGGCGTAACAAGAGGTGGCCATCGTAGGCTGCAGCTTGCGCCTCCTTTATAGACTTCTTCTACAAAGAGGAAAACATCGATTTAGTACGAATGAACAGCATCTTTACCCGGTGACAATTTTATTGTGAAAGAGGGGCGATGGTAGCGTTGAGGATTTCTTTAATCGATTCCGTAAAAGTAAATTGCAATATGAATAATCTTGTCCCCCCAAAATAATACTTTCACCTAATAACGAAACAGATCTACAGTCCAAACAAAAGAAGATTCTAGCCCAATCCGGCGTGGCAAGGTTTCGGCGACAGCAGATCTACCGTAGTTGGACGCTAAAAGAAAAGTAAGCGTTTTAAGACGTGACAATAATTCAGACGACGCTGAAGAAGGGGCGTGGGTAAGACGAACCTGACACCGGGTGCTCATGAGCCGGCCGCCGGATGCCGGCGATAGCTCGCGTACGGGCCCCATACGGGGGCCCCATGCCTGGCGGAGCAGGCCAGCCGGAAACACTCTCGACAGAGAGCGCAGCGCCATGATGCTGCTTGAGCGGCCGGCGGCAGAATCTAGGGTTTGCGCTGGGTCTTCTTGTGCGGGAGCGATGTCTTCCTCTTCCTCCTTTCACCTGCTTTTTCTTTTGCCCGAGCGTTTCGTCTCCGGCTCCACTGGATACGGCCCAGCGAGGCCCAGGAAACCAATCTGTTCCGTTTCCCTTGTCGTTCCACACGTGAGAACAAATAGTAAGGGCCGCTTCGTTTCTCAAGGAATTCCTTCCTCGGACGGCCCATTTAACTGCATTCGCTCCCTTGCTACCGCCAATGGTTTTCTGGCAGCTGGGTCCTTTCTCGTGGTACCACCTTGTCAGGCGGATATCTCTGCCCTTCACGTATCTGATGCATCCACGGGAAGATCTACCTTTAACCTGGTGTTCGTTCCACCAAACTTTGGATATCTCTACTACTTAAAAGAACCAATTCGTTCCGTCTTCTCCCCACATAGCGATACGTCGTTCCTTCGTCCTTCGTCCAGCGTTTCGTCGCCTCGCACCTACTCCCCCTCCCGTGATTAGCGCAAACTTACCTCCTCCATAGTATGCCGCTCCCGAGTCCCGGCCCATCATCATCCTGCATCCCTCCTGTCACGCCTTCTCAGATCCCGGCGCCGCCACCCATCCCGCTGCCCGCAGTTCTGCTCTTCACATCCCGACCCTGCCGCCCCCTCCAACCTTTCACCCTGACGCGCACGGGGAGGAAGTACGAAGATTGGAGGGAGACGCTCCTCCAGGGCGACAACGACCAGTGGCGAGAGGGAGACGCAGCACGCCGTCCTCCTACAGAATCGACAATACACTCAATATCCATGGCCGTGGGCAGTGAAGGCGGCGCAAACGCTGTACACCGGCACCGCTGCGGCGGCCCTCGCAACTTCGGACGATCCCGTTCAGGCCCTCAAGATCTGCGCGCTCCTGCCCCCCGCGCCTCCTCGCAACTCTGGCGCCGCCGCTACCATCACCTTCAACTACCGGTACTCGTTGGGCCTTGAGTCGGGCCCTCGTGCGTCGCTCAAAGCCAAGGAGACCCACCTCCGCTCCGCTCCGCCAAGCGCCTCCATGAGCCTGCGTACGCAACGGCAGCACCTACGTCAAGCTCGGCCAGCACATCACGCAGCTGGTACATAATTCGAACTCTCACATCTGGATTAATTTGGGTGTTGGCCGGTTCCTTTTGTTTTTTAGATTCCGTAATTTTTGTCTCCGAGGATCAGCCACAATTTTTAGGAATACCTGGTGCGAGAAGAGTAGATGGAGACGATGAGGGTTTGGATGCTAAAACATGGGTGTTCAAAAAGGATATGGAAGAGTTGCAGGAAATCGAGTG
Source organism: Alopecurus myosuroides (assembly GCA_028641055.1). Lineage (NCBI taxonomy): Eukaryota > Viridiplantae > Streptophyta > Magnoliopsida > Poales > Poaceae > Alopecurus > Alopecurus myosuroides. The sequence goes on from CM054060.1 coordinate 381,735,880, forward strand.
TTCGATATCATCTTCTCTGCTATCACAGTTGCGTCTGTTTCCATAACAATCCTGCGCAGCCATTTGTGAGAGAAATCAAGTAATTAGTGATAGCCTGATAGGTCCATAACTCATCACAGAAATAACAGACCGCATGACCACAAACGTTAACTTGCCTGGGTAAAGTTTCTCAGCAATTTTGCAGTTTAAATGTACAGGTATTCAGAACCGGTCTCAGAAACACAGCGATGGTGGTTTCAGGGTAATCGATGTCATATTTCAAGTAAAAAACTCTTCTTTCCATTTAAATTTTTATGCTGTATCTGTATTTGGAAACCAGTATCTCGTTTACAGCCAAGATGATTTTGAAATTATAGTTTGATCAAATAGTTCTATTACAAAGATTATTCACATGGCTATTTGCTTCCTAGAAATGAATGCAGTGTTGTAGCTGCAAGTTAATTGGCCACAAAGGTAAATTCTAATTAATCACAACAATGATAATATATGATTTGTCTTTTCCTTTTCCTGTCCATTGAAGATTGTTTACATAAACTAAACACTTGTATGTGCCATTCAACAATGTGGCATTTGATGAATGGATAAATCTTGTGTTGTTTGTTACATTCTTTACTCTATACTCTGTACACCCTTGGTTATCCTAGAAGCTCAAGAGTACTGCTCTTGCCAATCATATATCTAGATCTTGAATGAAATGCTTGTTTTGACTGGAACTAGTCGGTTCTGAAAATAGTACGATGCTTGTTTATCATGAGAGGGTGATTAAAAGATAATTCAAGGTGAAAATATTATCTTGGCTTGTTCGAGCCAACAGTGGTGGGCGTGCCGCTCCCTCTCCTAGCTTTGCCATGTCCAGTCAGGCACGCGCGGCTGATTCAACGGATCTTCGCCGCCATGGCATGGCAGTAGTGCCCCTGCTCAAGCCCCGAGAGTGCAATTCGGTCTGGGCTCTCGTACGCTGATGTGTAGGTAAGCAATAAGGTACGGCTGGAGCTGAATGTACTCTGCTGATCTTTTCTCAATTAATTAATTTTGTTGAGATGAACATCCTTGGTTTGATTGGAAATTATTCCTTGCGTTTTGTAACCCTATTTGCTTTCTCATAGATAAAAGTAATTGTTCAGGTAAAATAATATTTTTTGTCTCAGAGAATTTTTAGATCTGTTGATTGATTCATTATATTGATTGATTAAAAAACAGAGAAGGTCATGGTGTACTAAGACTTTAGGAGATGCATAATTCAACAAACTTTTGTATTTCTTGATCAAGGTTCATCAGAAATGTTTCTCTTCATTGTCTCCATCTTCACGTGCAACGACAGATTCGGCCGCTACCGGTGTTGGTCGTGCCAACGCCGTCGACGTCCTGTCCTGGTGGTGGCCACGCAAACCAAGGCAAGTAACTTGTCTCTAAACCGTGGCTTGATCTATGCACTGGCATGGCTTTCGCCCCTGCCACGCAAAGTGAAAGGTGTCTGGAAAAACCCAGTTCAATTCTATGCCCGTTAATTAGAACATGCAGGTATGTCCATGCAAATTGTTTGATCAGGAACCTGCAAGGGCTTTTCATGCTTCTATTTTCTCTTTCGTCGGTCAAGATGATTTACTTGGGCACACTAATTAATATACTATGTTCTGTACTGACACAGCTAGGTAGAGGAGGACAAGATGGTTCAATGAGAAAGAACGAATTGGCTTGACGGGCAAACATGATTGCCTTCTTCCTTGCCATCCAACATGAACATACGAAAAATATGAAGTATACAACTGTAATAATTTCTTTAGTTAACAGTGTTGTCTTCTCATCATGGTACAACCCAATTAACCCAATTTTTAATGCCTTACCTTTTAATATTTACATCTCATTAGTGATTGCCATACGACGCTATTCTTTACCTGATATATTGTCATAAGAATTGTCACTACAAGGGATGCTTACCAATGAGAAGAGTTTAAGAGGTTTGCACGTGGCCCTTTCGCTCCACTACACTGATATTGTCTCATGTTGATTTTGCTTGAGTTCTAATAATAATTATGTTCTACAAGGTCCCCTTAACGATTTGTTGCATTCTTCATAAATCAGCCACCAAAAAAAGGAAATTATGAAGAATATCAAACTCTTCATGTTTGCCCTATTGTGAGGTTGTTGCTTCATTGACTTAGAGAGCTGCAAGAGGAGCAGATGGACAAGGAAGTTAGAGGGTAATATGCGAGGTATGAGGTTTTAGGACACATGAGGGAACTGATGTTTGTAATTTTTGATAATCTCATTTTGTTTACAGGAATTTGATAGATTAAAATGAAGTTGGAACAGATTAACCATGATCCAACATGTCTACTGGTTATGATTTCCATATTTACAGGAATTACATATGTAACTGTCACAAGCATCGATCCAGTTTAATTACTTTACTGTAGAATCAAGTGTAAGATTTATATATTCGATTTTCATATAAGTTATAAGAATTGTTTCTCTATGAGATTTGCCTTATCTGTTAGAAATAATCTCGTTGCACCATTTTTCTTCGTTCAGAATAAGCATACATGCATCGCTTGTGATCTGCATGGTAGTTTAGCGGCATGTCCACGCTGTCATACCTATTCCTTTACTTTCAGTTAGAGTAGTGTAAAGGCTCATATAGATAATTATATTTTTTAATACTATTTTTTCTTCAAAGATATTGTTTTTATCTATTTAGTATAGATAAAATTTCAATGATGCTCTTATACGAATGATTATGTCTGTTTGAAATTATCAATATGCAAGAGAATCTATGTTCATGCTGTTTCTCTCAGCTTCTTCCGTTGATTATCTCCAAACAATGGCTCCGCTCTTACAAAAAAATTTGTTTCCCATGTTAGCAATAACTGCAGGATATTAGTGTCCTCGTTAGCTAGAGGGCGAGTTAGTGAGAATCAATCCTCAGTAGGCTTTGACTTTAGCAAATTACAACATCCATCTAGGTAACTACTCAGCCAGTGTTCATCAGTTTATTGATTTGATTGGTGGTAAAAAAGATTGTTCTTACCTGAGGAAATTGATCTCTGTACCTTTATCAAGGCCACAAGCTGGCAGTGGATGGAGCAGTGTGCCATGATCCGAGTATCACTGGCAGTTACATTTTTCTGTCACTTATTGTTTGGTGCTCTTTTGGTTGAAAAAATAAACCGACGTGTGTTCTGATTACATGGCTGCATTTTGTTCCCCGTACTGAACTTGCATTGCATCTACTTAAGCAAGGTTGAACACATAGTAAGCAACCACTCGTCAAGGAAGACAGTGGGCATTCTAACTGGCAGCAAGGTGCATGTATGTGCTTTATTTCATTTGTAAAAAAAATACAAATACAACAATTCATTAATCATGTGAAATTTTATTGTTCAGCTGATAAAATTTAACTATACAGTGTAAAACCCATTGGCTCTTTTATTAAGTTTATATCCTCTTTTGTGCTGTTAAGCCCCTTGGCATGTGCGCTCTGGAGCAAATGGCTCCACTTTCCAGCTTGTTTCGTGCGTACTCCATATTAGTTCAACTTAAAAAAAAATATTCTTGGCTACGTTTGGTTGCACCGAGAAATATTGATCTTCCTTAAGTTCATATATCATATATTGAAAGCCCGGTTATATGTTTTAAACTTCCAGTTAGGAAGCCAGTTAGGATACATGAGCTTGAATGGAAATGTAGTTCCAAAAGCAACAAGTGGGATAAGTCATCTCCTGTAATGGAAACGCAATATACCCCTTGAATTATCTTTTTAACATTTCGCTCATGTTGTATTTAATCTTACACTTCTTTTATAATTTTAATATTGTCAAGACAAGTGGCGAGGAAATGTTTTTGACTTGTGTGTCTGGTGTGATACATATTTTTTGACATGTTGTGATACATATTGTTATGCATCTTCCAAATGAAAATTGGGATCTGGGGTATTGAACTATTCATTTTGTTGCCCTCTGCTTTTAGCTACCAAGATTCCGTAGAATCATGATCCCTAATCATATTAGTTTGCAATGCCTGATTTCCTTCGGGTGGTAAAACTGTTATCATTTGATACTTGTCAGGACCTCTCCCTTCGCTGCTACAACTTCGACATGCTATTGATGGACACGTTGAAGGGTTGGACTCAGAATATATTGGATCAAGTGACTGCTTTAAATTTAGTGGTGTATATAACTGGAAGGGCCAGTCCAACCAGGAGACCTTTCTTGAATTTCTTGTAAAATAAACATTATTTTGGTTTACACAGCTCTTTGTGTTGTGGGTAGATATTTTTTCCTGATCCCGCATTTGTAAGGTTGCTTTCTATGGGAAGTCATGTAGGCACACACTTTATGACCTAAACAAAATATTTCTCGAGAACTCAGGATGTGAAGCTTGATACGAAATTGGCGCCGCAAAGAAGATATACATGTCCTGATGTATTTGGTGTATCCTACATGGATCTGTACAACATGTGTAGCTCAGCATCATGGTCACTTGTGCTATGTACATGTGGATACTCATGTATCCCTGAACTGTAAAGTTTTTGCATTTGATCCACTAAAAGTCTACTTGGTTCTTAATTCCTAAGCTTTTTAAGACCCGAAACAAGATGTTTGAGATCTAGATGATTTGTGAATTTGGGAAGATGCATCATGTTGCTTTCGAATGTAAGAATGTAGATATTATAAAAGGACGCTTAATAAATTTGTGGTGGTTTGTATGAATGTTTCACAGGTGTTGCCATAGCCGAAACCAGTTCGGAGATCTTTTTTAAGGGTTTTCTCCATGTGTGTCATTGCTCGGAATTTTTATAATGTTTTAAGCATAAAATGTACTATAATGTAATTTTCGTGGTCATTATTTCGTGTCACAAACAGATACTTGATCTGTTAAAATGACCAATGTCTTCCTCTAGAATGACCAGAGTTGAAAAATGAAAGTTAATAGAGTGACATCATAATATAGTGGAGTGATTGGAGAGTGGAAAGGAAGAAAAGGGAAATGGAATATAGAGACACATCCTAAAACATGCTCTGCATAATTGTCTATATTTCATCTGCGGTCTGTACCAACCCATCTATATTTCATTTATGGTCCGTAGCAACGCACGGGCAGTCAACTAGTAGACCTAAAAAAGAGCACATCGACTGCCGTTGCGGGCAGTTCGCGCGGACTGCCATGGACACAGACGTAGGGCCTTTTTGTTTGGCCTGTGGCTGGCTGGCTGTGGTGCTGTGGAGGGAAAGATGTTGTGCTGGGAAAGTTGTTGTTCTGAGTGTTAGTATTTGGCTACCTAGCTGGCTGTTTGGCTGATGAAAACTTGTATTGTTACTGATTTAAACGTAATAAATAACATATACATAAGTAATATTAAAAGCAAACTACATATCCATACAATTATGATTACATATCCATCGCAAATATATATTTGTCCAAACTACATTTTCACTAAATTCTACGTTATCTCTCAAATAGCTCTAACGACGTGTAGCATTGAACATTGCGTTGGCAATATCGTCACGTACCCCGTTCATTCCTCTCGTGTTTTGGTCACCCGAAACATGATCACTCGGCAAGGTAATTGCTTGCCTTTGGACCTTAGGAATGTAATCCTCGTCAAAATCACATCGATCGAACTGCTTGTCACGCAAATTGGGGTCTCTAATGAAGTTGTGAAGCACGCAACAAGCAATGATAATTTTCTTTTGAGTAACCAACTCGTAAGCAGGGATGCCCTTCAGAATGCGCCACTTGTTTTTCAATATCCCAAAGATGTGCTCGATGTAATTTCGCAACGATGAGTGGGCATAGTTGAAAATTTCTTCCTTCTTCGTTGGTGGCCCTTCTCGACGAAAATACGGTATATGGTACGTGTTGTGTTTATAAGGAGCGAGAAACCCCTTTCTATTTGGATAACCAGAATCGACAAAATTATATGTACCTTTGCACACAAGAGAAATGTTATGAGATGTGTAAACATGAATGCATATGTAACTCATGTGCATATGAAAACAATAATAGTGCATTACCATCAGGAGGTGTTGGGAACTCAAGTTGATACTTCTCCATGCTATGTTGCAGAATGCGGTTATCATGTGCCGAACCAGGCCAGGGATACACGATGATTCTCCGGTCACATGAGACCTTTTAAACATGACATCTAGCTGTGCTGGGTTGCGCGTTGATCCATTTCTGAACTTTGCATGTTCAGGACGAAACTGGAAAGTAAACAAAAGAAAATATTAGACTACTATAATCATGAACACAATAGACAAAAAATAATAGACACATGATAAATATTTAACTTACTGTGAGGTGAGTCTTCCACCAATCGTTCTCTGCATCCATAATTTTTGTCTCCGGATCCCAACCAAGCCCGGCTGCATTTTGCAACTCCATCCAACTAGTGTAACTCTTTTTAACAACATCACATTTGTTCTTGAATTGCTTATTTGTTAACCTTTTTCCCATTTTCTCGAAAAATTTGTCACCAAGATTCGTGTACCCCTTCTTACTCAAACACCCCCCATCCCTATTGTTTGCATTGACTTTATCCATACAGATGTCGGCAAAAACTCGAGTGTAGAATGTATCCCAATTAACCTTCTCCATTGCAAACTACACAATTAATATACGAATTAATTTACAATATAAGAAAATCCATGTGGTAAGCAGCAAACAGAAACAACCATTTACATCTAGAACTAATAGCAACACACCTATCCCGCACTAACAGACAACAACCATTTACGCGTAGCACTAACAGACAACCTATCAACCTAGCACTAACAAGCACCAAATCATCTAGCACTAACAACAACACACATATCCAGCATAGATCGAATCCAGCACTGATTCATAGCATCATCAATGCAGCATACATCGAATATGTGATTCGAAATAGGAAAAAAATAAAAGAAAAAAAGGGGAAGGAGCTCACCTTGTTGAACTGGCAGGGTCGGCGGGGAGCTCGAAGGCGGGCAGACTCGGAAGCTCGGAGTCGGGCACGGTAGGCGGGGGCTCGGAGACGGGCAGAGGCAGCCAAGAGCTCGGAGGCGAGATGGGCGCCGGCAGAACGAGCAGTCGAGGAGGCCGGGGACGGGGCGGTGACAGGCGGGAACTCCGGCGAGGGGGCGGGCGTCGGCGGTAGGGGGTGGCGGCAGTGGGGTAGGGTGCCCTGATCTGTCGTTCGTTCGTGGCAGGGGATCTCTCGGGGGGCGGGAGAAAAAGAACGAGCGCTCGCTCGGGGGGACTCGAGAGGCAAACCACTCGCTCGGGCCACCACCTGAGCAGCGTGGCTGCGGGATGTGGGTCTCTCTCCTGGTGGTAGTTTTCTGTAAATAGAGGCAAACGATATGACCAATTCTATATGCCCTTTCGGAAGATAAGTGGTGAAGAGCAGAAAGCACCCCCAACAGGTACTTTTTCGCTATGAAGAAAACTATGGTGCTTCGGAAAAAGCCTAACACACAGCCAGGGTTTTTGTTTTGGTTTGCCTGCTTTTTTTGTGGAAAGCAGCTAAAAGCCCAAACAAAGAGGCCCGTAGCACGCCCGCTGCTTTGACCCGATGCATGCATGACGCAAACACTGCCCTAGCACGTGGTGTTGCCTTGATCCGGTATAAAGCTGATTTTGTGTCGGTAGCTTAGGGCCTTTGGCAGTTTCATTTATTAAATATGATAATTAACCGCACGTACTTTTCTTCACGTGCAACCTTCACTCGATTTTCTTACAGGGTGCGACTAATTTGTGATAGAAAAACTAGTTGATGTACTTGCTAGCACATGCACACAGGAAGTTGAATCAATCTCGTGATTTCTTTCCCAATGGATTAGATATAATCAACACGTATGTCACTCTATTTATACACGCTTAGCTGATGTAGATGTATTGATATAATCTTAAACAGAAAAATAAGAGACAAAACTTTAAACTAAAAGGAACATAATTTAGGACTGCGTGAAACAAATCATAACTACTAAACAAAATAAAAATTGAGACCAAGTAGAACAAAAATTTGATCCACGATTATTAACGACTACTATCATGAGAAAAAAATATACCTCTTTCTGGTATGAAACATATAACGACTACTACCATGAGAAAAAAAAATATAGCGAAATGTTAGACGACGTGAAACAAAACACATGCAGAAAGGGAACTAAATTTTATTATGTGAGGAACAAATCTTTCTGAAAGAAGGAACATTTTTTTTATAAACATGGGAACTAATGTACCCCCGGGGAACAAACAGTACATCTAGAAACAAAATTTAGTGGGAACATTTTTTTAGAGTAAAGGGAACAAATTTATTTTGGGAAGGATAGTTATAGTTCAGATGGATCAAAATATTTGACTAGGTGGAACACAAATTATAGAACTGATAAATAAAACATGTAGACAAATAACAATTTTGCTAGATTGAACGAAAATCACGATTTTAGTTCAAACGAGAACTTTAGAAGTTAAGGAACAGATCACACCTTCATGAGAAACCATATCTAAGTCGTATCTTTACCTTGCGCAATCCAATTGAGTTAGATGACGACGATCTTAATCAAATCAAGTTGGATCGCCTTTCTTGATTACGCTTCGCTTCGTGAAGATTTGTACTGTCAGATATATGCCAATTAGGGGTGTATCTGGCAGATGGCCGGAGGCCAAATTACCAGGGTGGCCCGCAGGTAATGGGTCAAGATCCATTGGGCGACCCAGTAAGCTGACGCGCAGGAAGCCGGATTCTAGAAGAACCTGGACCACGGCCCAAAGTGGTGCGGCTTGGAGGAGAAGACGGATTCCTTATTTTCCAAGTTAGATACTTTCCGTAGTCTTATAGATTTCCTTTCTGTAAGCCCTAACCCGGATATTTATATAAAGCCGGACGGGAGAGAAGAACAGGGATCGAACACAGCTAGCTAGAAGCCAACTCGTCGAGAAGTTGATCCTCGCCGAGTTAGCGAAACTACACTCACATTGTACTTTGTATACTTCAGGCTTCAGCCCTGATTTAGTGTGATTGCAGGAGTATGAACGTCGCCTTAGTTGCGACGTACCGAACCTGGGTAAAACTCGGTGTTCTCTTTATAGTACTTCCACGTTCTTCCCACGACTCTACCGGTAGTCTCATGGCACCCCCGTCTACGAACTCTACTACGATGTCTCGACAGTTGGCGCCCACCGTGGGGCCAATGACGTTGGGAGTTAAGTTTCGAGCGAGAGCACTCGGCGGGATCGGCAGTACAATAATTGTCGGAAGCCTGAAATTCGACGGCTATGTCGGTCGTTTCCTCGACAATGGATCGTACATACCGGCGCAGAATCACCTGGTAAGTGCCTACATTTTACCGATTAGATCTACAAATATCTTTATCGTATTAACAGCATAAGCAACGGGATTATGTGGTGGAAGTAAATTTATCCCACCCGCCCTATACCCAATTGAGGAAAACTATGATACTGGATTATGCTCAAACCACCAAAACACTACTAAATTTGCTGCCTCTTCGGAGATGCCCGCAATCAGATCTCACTTTATTGGCATGGTGGAGTCTGAGATCACTGAAAACACGGAAGAAAATCATCCCGTGGAAGAAGCAGACAAGCATAATCCCATGGAAAGAGGGGAAGATCCGACATCCACCGATCAAGCGACGAACTCAAAAGCCGAATTTGTATTAGTTGTCATTGAGGCAAGATTAGAATCGGAACCCGGATCTAACGCAGATTCCAAAGATGAAGATGCTTTTGAAAGAAAGGTCAAATACATGCAAGGGAATTTTCACGAAGTACTCATGGCAAAACCGACTGGTTCGGATGCAGAGGACGACAAAGACCCCAAAACACCTCCGCCGGATGAGGAAGAAGAGGAAGGTGAGGCTAGTCCACCTTACCCTAATGTGAGAGAACTGACAGAGGAAGAACCTAGCAAGAAACCCCCTTCTTCAGAGAAGAAAAACAAATATTCTAAGAGACTCCAATCTAAACTCCGGAAGAAAAAGATGGCAGATATCGCCAACCAAAACCTGGAAGCAGAAGGAAGCAGCGGAATTAAACCTACGGAGAAGAAAAGGAACGAAATCCCTATTTCAAAAATGTCGGAACAGGACGAGATCGATCTAATCCAAACCCCGGTTGCACCACACGAGCAGCAGGAAGTGCTGGAAGCACGGAGGCAATCCCTTATGCGGCAACAGCAGCATCTATTCTGTTCTCAGGAAAGTCTCCTTAAAGCTCAGGCCGATATTAAAGCAAAGCATGAAGAAATCGAGGAATTTGAGAGACGAAATATGTCCGGGATAAAACCCACGAGATTACCCGGAATTTCAAAACCGGATGTGTTTCCATCAAAAGAATGGTCCCAAAACCCTTCTTGGCAAAGACACGTTAACAACTTAAATGCTAAGGGCGAACGCATCTACAAAACTGCAGCAGAAAAGGCAGTAGCCGCATTTTCCGTCCTTAATGACGATCTGTATTCAAAGGAAGAAAAGCTGCAGGGAGTGTATGCTTTCCTAGGAAAAGAATTGCAACAGCAACAACAAGGACAGTCACATTCCGGCAAGTTACATGATGACTCAGAATTATGCAAAACTGCCACATGTGCCGCTGGTGCACCTGACCTAGGCGAACCCAGAGATTCAGGCGATTTTAAGAAAAAGAAGGGAGATCCTAAGAAGGACAAGAAAATTCCCCGTAATAGGGACGCAGCTGTAGGGTCCACCCTTCGAACCACTGTTCAAGGACACCTCCGATATGCATACATTCACGATCCCAGGAACTCAGTCGTGAACAACATATCAAGTTGGTACATAGATACAATATCCATTACACGGTTGCATAAACACTTACAAAAAGGGGCATGGTCACTTGACCAAGCCTAAACGGCTGCCACGCAGGGCAACACACAACACACACAGCGGAAGACTAAACACACACAAAACACGGTAGAGCCCAAGTCACGCCTTAACCTACAGGTTGCTGACCCGGAGACGATCCTAGTTCGCAAAGCCATATGTCGAGACATCGTGGTAGTTTTCATAGACGGGGGTGCCATGAGACTACGGTAGAGACGTGGGGTAACGGGATCACGTGGTGGACAGTGAACACAAGATTTACCCAGGTTCGGTACGTCGCGATAGTACGACGTGCCTACTCCTGCACTTCTCACTAATCAGGACTAAAGCCTGGATATAGAATTACAATGTGAGGTTTAGATCTAGCTATTCGCAGAGGATCAACTTCCCGGCGAGTTAGCCTATAGCATCTTCTCTGTTATCCGTTCTCAAACTTATCTCCCGTCCGGCTTTATATAATAGCCGGATTAGGGCTTACAGAATAGGAAACCTAGAAGACTACGGTAACTATAACTTGGAAAATAAGGAATCCGTCTTCTCCTCCAAGCCAGACCACGTGGGCCGTGATCCGGGTCCTTCTAGAATCCAGCTTCTGTGCGTCAGGTTACTGGGCCACCCAATGGACCATAGCCCACTACCGCTTGGGCCACCCTGGTAATCCGGCACTTTGACTACCATCTGATATACCCCTATTTGGTATATATCCGACACCATCACCTCCGTACTCCTCCTCGTTGATCTTCTTCTGAGACTCCTTCTCAAAGTCTGGCAAGTAGATACCAGGGGCAAAACCATAATGAGTACATTTGAATGTACTCAGCAAGACATCCATCATGTAACTTACCAAAGATGCAAGTATGCTTATATGGTCGAATAGGTAGGCTATAAATAGGGTTCACTATCAATGGTGTGCATATAGGATGACACCACAGTTGCAGTCAAATTAATATGTACCTTCGTTGAAGAAGATGCTTCAGAAGAAAATAATATAGTTTTATTTCTCTTGTAGATATCACATGTACAAGAGGTTTTGTTAAACTTTTGTTTAAAAGGAAATTTTCTCTTTGCAAAACTTCTTGGAATCAGTTTCCAGAATTCTTGCTTAAGTAGAAAAGTTTTATTTGCAAAACTTTTTAGTTTGTAAAACAACTTCTGGCTTTCCATCATCGGTACCTCCACGGTATAAGTTTTCCTTCCTTTTCGAACTTCACAAGTTCAAAACTCCTTTTCAAAAACTCCTTTTTGAAAACATTGACACATTGCTAGCTACATGGTCATTCAACTGTCCATATCCGAGGACGCGGCTTCTTCGAAAAAGTTGTACTCTGCAGAGGCGTACACATCCACCAGAGACAGTACACCTACCGTGAACAACCACGGACTGTAACAACAGTATGTAAACATCAGGTATCTGATCATAACCATCCACTATGTTCAAACTAGAATATGCCTATCTCTCGGTTGAGTAGAATCTCCCCGGCAACAAGTCCCACTCTGCCTAGACGGGAGCCTCAACGAATGCGTCCGGAGGGAAAATTAATCCCACACTTTATATGTCTCAACATTGCGAGTTTTGACGACATTCGGTTCGAGGGTACGACGTCCCTTAGGACATCTCCAGCGGGGCTGCTCATTTGGCCCGGACTGGCCGGATTTGAGCAGGCCCGGACAAAACCAGGCCCCAGCGGGGCTGCTCAACCCACGGCCTGGTCCCTTTTCAGTCCGCGGATGCTCAAACCCTGACCAAATTTGGGTCAGATTTGAGCAGCCCGCGGACGCGAAACGGACGCGCGCGCGCGGCCGCGCCCCTTTTCGGTCAAAGGGGGTGGCCCGCCGGCCAGTGACCGCGGCGACGGCTCGGCTACCCACCGGTCCTATTTAAATGGAACCCGCGGCCACGCGTCCATCCCCACGCGCACCGCCTCCTCGCAGTCCCCGAGCCTTCACTGCCCCCTCGTAGTCACCACCTCCTCTTCCCCCTCGGCTCCCTCGCCGCCGGCTATGGGCCGCAGCTGGCTCAACTGGGGGCGCGGCAAGAATGACCACGAGGCCGGCGTCTCACGCCGCCGCCGCGCGCCCTCGCCCTCTCCCCCGCTCCCACCTCCACCGCCCCTCACCCGCGCCGCCCGCGCCCAAGCGGAGCAGGTGCGATGCCTCCTGCCTCTCCCCCTCCTTCTTCTCAGGGCCCGGCAGCCCTGTTCCGCCTGGTGCCTGCTAGGGTTCGCGACCGGCCCTACCTCAATAAGAGGAGGTGCCAATGGTACTGGGATCGCGCGATCCCAGTGCCATGGCCAGATGTCCACCTCCCCGACGGGTGGCATCTGAACAGGGACAGGATCCCTGTGCCGCCCGTCCCGCGCTCGGGCATGGAGCGGGAGGTGGAGTTCCACCGCCGCCGGACCTGCGCAGCCACCCGGCCTTCGCGGTGGACAGTCCCCACTGGGACACCTGGTTCACCGGCGCAGGTCGTACTTCGGTGCGCGCCAGGCCCGCGGGGCGGTGCAGTTCCCGCCGACATCACCTCCACGCCCGGCGAGGCGTGGCACCGCCCCCCCACCGCCCCCTCCGCATTGGCGACCGCGCCCCGGTCGTCAAGGAGGAACCACTAGAGGAACCCCCCCAGTGGTACGAGGAGGAGGACGACGACGACGTCGCCATGGCCGAGCCCGAGCCCAACGAGGAGCTCCAGCTGTCCATGGCCATCGAGGCCTCCAGGAGGGAGGCGGCGGCAGCGGCCGCGGCGGAGGAGCGCGCGCTGGCGGACGCCCTCGCGGCGGTGGCCGCCCAGCAGGCGGCGAAGCAGGCGGAGGCCCGCGCAGCCGGCGCGCGGGCTGTGGACGAGGCCGTGGCGGCCATCCGCGCCTAGGAGATCGACGTCTACCCCTACGACGAGGAGGTAGACGACGACGGGCGGGACGAGCAAGCGTCGGTCCCGGCCTGGTTCCAGCCCATGGTGGGCATGCAGTGGGAGTGGCATGCGCCACCACCGGAGCTGCCGCCGCCCCAGTGTCGCACCCTGACTTCTAGAGGATACTCATCGGGCCGAACTGGATAGCAGATGCTTGGATTACGGGGCCTATCTGCTCCCGCATCCTCGCTCCCGAGTAGGCCAGCACTTATGTGCGACAACCAAGCTCCGCTATTCCATCGTCGATGTAAACTATCCACTAGAGATCAAAGGTACTACCGTCGACGTACTTCATACCAATCACACATGGTACGTCAACGGCATTAAACGGAATGATACCACAACATATCTCTAAGACACAAAAGATTGAAATAAATTGCAAATGGCCTTCACCAAGGCAGAGAATAGCAAATACACTCATCTAGAGGACACATGTCCCAACATAGCATCATTACATCAGCGGAAGCAAACAAAGCGTCTGAGTACAGACAAAATCCAAATAGGCTTAAGAAGCCGGGAAATAAAAGAAGACGAAGCCCATCCACGTAGGTCTTGGATCCTGCCCGGGTCCACTATCTACTCGTCTGCAGTCTCGTCGAACTCCACGAAGTAGCCATCCTGGTGATCCTCGTAATCGTAGTCTGCGTAAACCACAGCCCCAAGGGGGTCAGTACATCCAAGTACTGGCAAGCACGACTCACACTTCATCAAAGAGTTACCCGTCAACACAAGCACAGATGCTTGGGATCAACGGAAGAATAGGTGATATAAAAGCTGCAGCGGGCTGCTCTAACCAACTACAGAGATAACTACAAATTTCGGCTAACAGAAAGAAGATAAGATCGAGTATTGTAACCAACTGAAAGATAACTTCAAACAAACCCATCCAATGTTGCCCCCTACTAAGGAAGCAACCCAAGGATAACTCACACAGTTGGATTAAAGATGAATCAAGTTATTGTGTCAATAAGCCTATTACTAGTCAAGTTGTTAATCATTGGGTGTAATATGGTTAATCATTAGGTTCAAGTTGTCCAGAGTACTTGTTAGCCAGTAGTTTCACCAAGTCAACCATAACCGCGGAAAACACGGCTTCTCGAGAAGATTTAACCCTGCAGGGATGCACCAATTTAGCCGTACACGTAAGAATATCCCGCCAGACGGGAATCAAACCCACCAAGCGAGACACTCAACACAACCCAACTCTTCTTCGCATCAAGCCCAAAGCACCTTGAGCGCACGGCTAATCGAGCCCCACGAAGAAAAGGGGACCCTCATAGCACTCTAAGAACGTGTCTCCCTATATGCCGACTACAAAAGTTCCACCCTGGCCTGGGCTCGCAAAATCATGCATGCGGCAAATGGAAAACCCGAACTAAATGAAGCGATTTGGACGAGATGCGAATCGAGTCAAATTGAGGGGGGCGCCCATACTCGCTTCCCACATGCGGGTAGTGCGCTCATCATGGATCAGTAGACAAGACCATTTTCCTATTAGGGTCGACACTAGCAGGCCTCAAAACCACACAGGGCCTCCTACCGGTGCCTTATCATCAGATTATTATTAACCATTAGCATTAACAGATTGATTGATTTAACCCGAGCCCACAGAACATAAATAAGTAAGGTAAAAGAAGTAACCGACAACAGACTCGAGCAAAAGCAACCCTAAGCATGCTAGGTAAGACTAAGGCAACAAGCAAGGGGTTTTAGGTATGGAGGTGAGGCAATATCAGGGTTCAGGGTATCATGTGATAGGTTCGGAGAACAAGCAACGATACATAGGGCTAGCAAAAGTAGACAAATGGATAGTATCGGTAACCAGTGTGGAAAGGAACTCGATGATTCATGTGAGTGATAACTTGCCTGCAAACCCAGTAGCCTGGTACTGAGCTAAATCCTCGGAAGTGGTGTCGTAAGTCTCGTCGGGCTCAACGTCGTCGTCTAAAGCGAGAAGAAGCAAACACACAATCGAAAAGAGACGAACAATCAATAACAGGATATAATGCACAATCATGGGATGATGCATGGCATTTTAATGGATGCATCAAAACAAACTAGTTGACAAGATAACATGTTTAAATGGACCCATCTGCAAGTTGGCTTGCATATGGATGTCCATGAATGTAATGTGGGATTAAATGATCTACAACTCATTACCATGTGTAAGTTGCTTAGCATGATGCATGCATGATGAAAACAATAAGGTAACAACATTAGATGCAAGTAGAAATGGAATTTAACAAGTGTGGAATTTTATTTATTAAGTTAAGAATTTTGGCTTCTTAATGATGTTACACAAGCATTTGTTGTTTTCACCAAGTTAGATCGTCCAAAATAAAATACAAAGTTCATATTTGAAGAGGTTATACTTTTATGGTTTTAAATCATATTTTATATGTCCCAAAAGAATTTAGTTTGATCAAGTTATGGATTTAGCAATATTAAATGAATTAAACAAGGTTTAAATTATTTAACCAATTTTAATTATCCAAAACATGAAACAAAGTTTATATTTGGAAAGGTGGCTTAATTTTTCATGGAAAACATATTTCATTTGTGGAAAATGGAGTTAAAATGAGCAAGTTATTATTTTGGCAATTTTAAATGAATTAATCAAGAAAAAATTGTTTTCATCAATTTAAATTATTCAAAACAGCAAAAAAAGTTAGTATTTAGAAAGTACATGAAAAGTGGGTTGGAAAACATATTTAGTTTGTTGAATTTGGAATTTTTATGAACAAGTTATGATTTTTGCAAGTTTAAGTGAATTTAACAAGTTTTCAAATATTGCACCAATTTAAAATATTCAAAACAGTAAACAAATTTTATATTTGGATAGAACATTTAATTTGGGACAGAAAACATATTAACAATGTTGAATTTGGAATTAAAATGATTTAGTTATGCATTTTAGAAGATTTGGTGCAAATCTGCCATTTTTATCACCTCTAGGGACTTGGAAAATATTTTACAGGGGTTTAGAATTAATCAACGGGGACCTAACTGTGATTTCTGAGATGTGCTGGGTCAAAACAAATGGTAAAATAAAAGGTGGGTTTTATTGTGGGAGGGGGGACTCGAACCCCCCACCTCCTGCTGTGAGTTGGGTGCTGCTAACTAGTGGGGTGGATGCTCGGATGGTGATAGGAGAGGGGCAGTGGGGGTATGAGCTGTGGGCTGCGCGCTGAACTGAATTTAACTGAACGTGATCGTTCCTGTACCTCGTCAGAACAACGGCCAGCGACGGAGCGGCTCGCCGTGGTGTTCCTGCGGGGGCGCCGCGCGGTGCGTGGGCGTGCGGTGCGGCGTGGGGTGCAGGAGATGGAGGAGATGAGGGAGGAGAGGCGAGAGGAAGGGCTCACCGAGCGGCAGGAGGGGGCGGTCGGGGCAGGAAGTCGGGCGGAGCAGGGGTGGCGACCGGCGGCTTGGAGCGGACGGCGGCGGCGCCGTGCTGTCTCCCGGTGCTCACCGAGGGGGTGGAGAGGGAGCCCGCGGCACGGCGTCTCCATTCCCGCCGTTAGCACGGCAGGAGGAGGCCTAGCTCCGATGATCGCCGGAGGGAGAGGGGCTCGGTGGAGGAATTCAGTTTCAGAGATGAAATTCAAAGAGGGGAGCAACAGAGAAGAAAGAGAGGGAGAAAAGAGAGAGTGGAGGCGGGGAGGAGGGAGCTAGGGTAGGGGAACCCTAGGGCACCGAGCTCCTGGAGTTATAGGAGGGAGGGGGAGAAGGATGGTCGTTCCCTGCTCCTCCTTGTCGACGTGTGCACTCTGGATGTGCAGCCGTACGCACGAGGAAGACAGAGTGGAGGGGGTATGGGCCTAGGGGTAGTTGGGCTGGGCTGCTGGCTGCTCTCTCTCTCCCTTTGCTCTTTTTAATATTTTTGTTCTATTTATTTATTTTTTGCAGCAAAAGGAATTGGAAGAAAAAGATAGGTTTTTGAGTTGAAAAAAATTAGGGAAAATTCTTGTGAGTTAGTTAGGTCAACATCCACCATTTGACAACTTTGGTTTTTCAAATGTTCAATTATTATTTGCTGTTTGCAAATTGGTTTGAATTTGAAGAATTTGATAATTAATTGATTAATATTGAAAACAACAATTTTAATAGGGTGAACCCTATTACTAATTGGATTAAAAGATTAGAATTGATTGGTACTTTTCATGACTTGAAATTTGGTGCTGTTTGTGAATGTGATTTGAATTTGAAAACAATTTGAATTGATTGAATTGTTAAAAGCCAATTTTAAATAGTTTGAACCTTATGGTTTGATGGAAACAAATGATTGTTTTGATTTGAAATATCATTTTGGAAATTGTAACATCACAAGGATGAAACAAAAGGTTTGAATTTTGGTTTGAAATTCAAATAGAAAACAAAGGAAAACAAATGAAAACAGTTGGAAAACAAATGAAAACAGAGGAAAACAAATGGAAAACAATCAAAACAAATGCAATGAACATGATGCCATGATGCAAAACATAAAATAACAGAGAGAAAACATTCTAATGGCTATTTTTCATACTTGGGATGTTACACCCAGCCCGACCACCCAGCCTCCCACGCCGCAGGGGGCCAGGGTCGCCCCGCTCCCACCCCACCTCGCCCCCGACACCCCGGAGTACGTCATTCTAGATGACTAGGAGCTCCGGGGCAACTCCGGCCGCCGCGAGGCCACTGGCCAGTGGCCGTCTAGCCCTATGTAGACTTTTTTTTCTGTTTTATATTTTTTTAAGTTGTAATCTATGGGCCCCTGTGGGCCCTACGAAATCTATCGAATGGTCCTCTTTTGGTATGAGCAGCCCCGCTGGGGGCACCTAGTCCGGGCCGTGTCCGAGGACAGCGGACGGCTGCTCAAACAGACAAAATGCGGACCAAATTGGTCCGCATTTGAGCAGCCCCGTTGGAGATGTCCTTATAGCAAGTGAGATAGGACACACACTAACAAGAACAAACTTCAAGTTAAGCCCTGTGCCCATGTTGGGGTAGGGTGGCAGTACGGTAAAGGTTGTCCGGCGAAGACTAGGTTATGTGTCATTTTTGAAAATACCATTTTCCCAAAAATCACCACTTCCACATTCCTCCGGTGAATAAGGATCCGCCTTTTTTCTGGGTTTTCCATAAAGCCGTTGTTTTGTAAAGACACAATTTTAGGGTCTCCACTTAGGGACTAGTATATTTGATGGTAATAAATACCATATGGTGGCTTATGGGCTTGGTAACACCAAGTATTAACTAATGGCATAGTATCACTAGTAGAGAAGTGCCTTTCTATGGAATAGATCTGTGGCGCATGGCTTCTTGGTGCGCCATAGAAATATATTTTTGTGGCTCACGGGTGGGCATGCGCCACAGAAAAGAGGCATTCTGTGGCTCACGGGACCGTGGTGCGCCACAGAAAATAGGAATTCTGTGGCGCACGGGATAGGGGTGCGCCACAGAAATAAGCTGGGGGCCCACACCAATGATTGCCACACTCCTATTCTGTGGCGCATGGTGATTAGTGCGCCACAGAAATATGACATTTCTGTGGTGCACCACTGCCACGTGCGCCACAGAATTCCCATCCCAAAAAATTCTGTCCACACGCACCAACTCCACACCCCCCCCCCCCCCGGGAACGCCTTTTCTAGTTTTTGACGGAAGAGTTGGCGGTCTAAAAAGCATCAAAAAATAAATCCCTTATAGATGCACGGAGAGTTGAAGGTCTACTTTTTTTTATCAAATTTTGAAATATGAATTTCGACTTTCTGAGCAAAAGTTCGTTAAAAAGGTAAAATGGGCATAACTTTTGCATACGATGTCGAAAAAAATGATCAAGATATTAAAAAAAGCAAGAGAGAAAAAGAAACCCAATCTCACTGGCCTTCGGCCTGTGAGCTTTTTTTTAGAATCGCCAAATTCCAAACGGAACAAAAGTTATGGCCGTTTTAAGATTTTGACTAGAAAAAAAAATTGTGCCGCACCAAGGGGGGGTGCGCCACAGAATTGTGGAGGCAGGATTCGAAATCCTGCCTCCTCCCCTCCTCTTCTTGCTCTTCTACCCTCCTCTTCTTCCCTTCTTCCCTCCACTTCTCCTCCACTTCTCATCTTCTACCTCTCCTCTCCTCCACCACCACCACCACCACCACCACCACCACCACCACCTCTCCTCCTCCTCCTCCACCACCACCACCCCTCCTCCTCCACCACCACCACCTCCGGCGAAATCCTCCTCCTTCTCCACCACCACCACCACATCTGGCGAGCTCCTCCTCCTCCACCACCACCACCTCTCCTCCTCCTCCTTCTCCTTCTCCTCCTCCTCCACCACCACCTCTCCTCCTCCTCCTCCTCCTCCTCCACCACCACCTCTCCTCCTCCTCCTCCTCCTCCTCCTCCTCCACCACCACCACCACCACCTCCGGCGAGCTTCTTCTTCTCCTCCCCACCAACTCCAGTGACCCCCATCCTCCACCCACCAACTCCGGCGAGCATCCGAAGAAATCCGACGAAATTTCAAAATTTCGAAAATTTCCCGCGGCCAGATCTGGCCGCCTTTTTTTTTGAAATTCAAAAAAAAAAATATCTGTGGCGCACCCCCCCTTGGTGCGCCACAGAATTGCAAATTTCTGTGGCGCACGGCTGAGGTGCGCCACAGAATTGACATTTCTGTGGCGCACGGCCACGGTGCGCCACAGAAATAATTTTTATGGCGTATATTCTGTGGCGCACCCCTCCGGCCCCTAGGTGCGCCATAGAATCCCAATTTGGTGCGCCGCAGAAAGGCCTTTTTCTACTAGTGTATATATAATAGTAGTAATATTATTGACTCAAAAATAGTTTTTGGAAAACAAAGTTTTGTATAACTTTTCAGAAGTAAAACATGCATGATAGATAATGATAATTGTAAATATCAGCAAGCATCAAGATGGCTTGCCTCAAGTCTCTTAATGTCCCTGGCCTTGAAGCAACTTGAACTTGACGCACAGCTCCACAACTGCTTCTTCTTCTCCTTCGTTTTCTAGCGTCGTAAAAGATTAAAAGACACACACTCAGGTCTAAAGGGCAAACAACTAAGATAAACAACACATACATCAACAAACGTTCACTCACGAGTTCTCTCGAAACGTTGTCGCGAAAACTATCTCACATAAATCTCACGGTCCAAAACTATCGTGAGCCAACTAAGTATGGTGTAGAAAACTATACCCCACATCTTACATACCATATATGGGGTGGGGTACCACCCTCATAACAAGATATATGAGAAGCTAAAAATATAGCTTGTGGGTGCAAAGGGTTAGGTTACTAAGGTAAAATCAAACAGACAGAACAATACCCATGGCAGTGGATATTAGCAACACACAAGCAATTGTCACTTAATAAGGTTCATGATTTAAGTTGGATGCTTGGTTCACCAAATACTCCTAAGCACAATTACTACACTAGCACAACAATTATCACAAGTAGGACACTCATGCTAGGGTACACACTCAGACAATTTCCAAACAGCAGGTAAACACACCACAGATGAATAGACTATTTATTC